>JALLPA010000582.1:0-14134 GCA_036939895.1 Thalassiosira exigua
CAGCCTAGGAATGCTTTTAACAACTAGGTCGTTGGTCCTACCTGAGGCTCGGGCATTGTTTGGCGGCAGGACCTCCGTGAGGGCCTCGTTCAAAGTCAGACCTTTTGAATTTTGAAACATGGTCAGAACATGGTCAAAACAGGTCGAAACAAGGCATCCAAGGGCTCTGCGGCGATCTGAAAGAGACGCTAAAGAGGGCCCAACCACTAGATTGTACAACTATAAACCTCTAATCACCTCTTGACAGTTAATTAAATTAGCCTTTGTATTTTCAGTTAGTTAGTAGCTTAATTAGAATCACCATCCATAGTAGCAAGCAATAGACCAACTGCCGGGGACGGGGCGAGCGGGGGGGCGACAGGCAAGCGAGCGAGGTAGCGGCGATTTCATCGGTCGGTAAAGCACGGAGCTCAAAACACCAAAGTTGAACCAATATTCAAGAACAAGGACTCTCAGGAGAGCCCTTATTTTATGGCATCAGTATCTATCCAGCAGCAAATGACGAAGGCAACCGCCGTACATGCCGGTCCATGCAATTGTAGGGGTGTTTTGATGAACTGGCGATGGCGTCTACATGTGCATACTCTCCAATGGCAGAACATCCCCAGTGAGCCAACAATCTACCAGATCCCTGTCACATATCATATAGATCTGTAATTACCAGATGATTGGTATATTATCATAACTATGAGCATCGACTATCGAGATGAGACCGAAGCATGGACATTTTAATGTGCGTATTACTCCTTGCCTTATTGCAACCTAGTACTGGTCTGGCTTTATCTCTTGTGTGTGTGGTGGTGGTGGGTTATTGGCATGGTCGTGGTATGTTGTGGTGCATAGAAAGGGGCTGGCTAGACATTGTACGTGGGAGGCAGGTGCGAGTGTAGGGGGGGAAATGGAGGGGGGCAGGCCCATGTGGCTAATATGATGGCTGCATACATCACCCGGCGGCCGGCGGGCACTTGGGTTGGATCCGGTTGTATCCCATTCCACACGGAGTCCCACCTATCGCCGCCGACCCGATTGCTCCATTTTCGCTTTCGCTCTGAGGCTTCTCGTTCAATTCCGCTTTATCACTCCCGCAAGTCAGCCGCGCCCGCTTTCTCGTCCGTCGCATATGATCAAATTCGCCGTATCAGAACTTGCCGCCACCTCCATCAGCGTTATTTGGCACCGACGCCACCGACGACGGCCGACGATGGCGATGGCGATGCGATTGGTCGGCCGGCCAATCCGCCCAGAGATTCCGCCCTCCAGAAAACAACGATCCAATCGTGTCCACCCCTCTTGCTCTTGCCGCCCACAACACAGACGAAGACATCGAATGACTGGGCGTGTTTCGTGATGAATATATGAAGGGAGCAGGCTTGGTCGAAGGCAACCCTATCTTATTGCTCCAATAAACTTCGACGGCTCAGATGGATGCCCTCTCGTCAGGCTGTGGCGATGCTGAAATGCCGAGCTATCATATCAGGTGAGAGGGTCCGTGAGTGGACTGCGTAATTCACCGCAGACTAAGGATCGACTATACTCACCGTCGGCCTGCGGTCCATGAAACCCAACCCACACGCAGGCAAAGCATCGCGGCGAAAGTGACGGCAAAGAAGACGGCCAAGGGATACACCGTCTCGGATGAGAACTGCGACAAGTGCGAGATGTCGCTCATGACTATGGACGGCAACACTGAATGCAAGGCCTGCCCCGCGATCAAGAAGTGGGTGGAACGGAAGAACGAGGAGGATTCCCCAGCGATTAGTCCCCCGGAGATGGCCGATGAGCGTGAGGCTGCAGAGGATGCAGAGTCGGATGAGGAAAACCACGAGGGGTTAATTGATGGTGATGAAGTCGTGGAGAGGAAGGCCAGAGCGGATTCGGAAGAATTTTCTTTTGCGGAATCCAAGGAGGGCGACAGCGATGATAGGGCCTTGGGAAGGTCATTCAGCGATGACAGTGAAGACACAAGTGCAATCCGTGAGCGCGCCAGGCAGATCATCATGGCAGCGAGGGGGAAATGGGGATCGTCAGACTCCCCCAACGACGACGATGACGACGACGACGACGATGCCAACTCAGTCAAGTCAACCCAGCTGTCATGGGACAATGAGGGGATTACGCTATCAAAGTCGATTGATTCCGACGATGATACCCTGCAGGAGAGGGCTGGTGAGATAATCAATCAGGCACGCAAACACCTGGAGGAAGAAAACGATTTGCCCGAGGAGATGCTCTCCCCGCGCGAGGATCTTGACAGGGCCATGGTAAGTGTCATCACTAAGTTACAAATCGGTGACGCAATCCCCCCCGGGTCGACTCACTCGTCTATCTTCAATGATTACTTAGTCGCCACAGCATGCTGCTGATGAAGAGAAGAAGGAGTCAACCTATTATGATGATGCGCTGGTGAATGACCTGCAAGACACTGAGTCAGATAGTTCTCCTGATGATGTAGCTTCTCCCCGTTTACAAAACGTTGGCGGGACTGTAAGTGGCAATAGATTTCACTGCGTGTGCGCACCTCTGCCTTCTAATCTAATTCTTCATGATTTCACGTAAATAATTCAACGCAGTACTCTTCTGATCTCGAAGATGTTCTCAACCAGCACCACGGTTTAAGTTCATTGGATGCGTCCATTGCCATCCAATCTGCGGCGAGAGGGTTCCTGGCAAAGAAAATTCTCATGGGTATGAAGTTGAAGGCAATTGAACAGGCGTACAACCGAGGCGAGGAGGATTATGATGCGTCCGAACACCATCATGGTGAGGAGAATTATGAAGAATACCAACAAGATGAAGACAACAATGATAATACTGAATCTCACCAGGAGAATTTTGAGGAAACGCAATATCACCATGGCGATGAGAAATACGAAGAGAAAGAATATATGCAAGGGGAGGCGAACTACGAAGAGGCGCAATACCATCAAGGCGAGGAACATTTTGAGGGCGAAAATTACCCTCAGGAGGAGGAGAAAGCGCAATGTCATCAAGGAGGGGAGCAATTTGGGGATGCGCCAATCGTGCCATCAACTTCTGAGCATTTCGAGCCTTTGGGCGTCACTAGCCCAACTGGCGATGACGACGAAGACTGGGAAAACCCGCACGTTGGAAATCATGGCAACGCGATGGATAAAGAGAAGGGAAAACACGTTGAACATGTCCAGGAGTCGCATGATACTGCCAAAGTCACGACAAACAACGAAGACGTTGCTCATGGTGGACTCCAAGATGATGCAGCTGGCCACGGTGTCACCCAAGAACAAGCTCATCCAAGCCTACCAGCGAAGGTTACTTCTAAGAGTTCCGGTCAAGAATTTGGATCTGACGAGACGCATCAAGACAATGCCATGGATCCCCAGCTGCTTAAGTTATCAGCAAGCGATTATGCCAGTGTTCTGAAGAAGGAAGCATCCCAAGTCAAGGCTGTGGCACCACAGCGTGGTCTCTTTGCTCAACTGGCTTGCAAGTTTGATGATGCCGTGACGGGTGCAATTGGAAGAGTTCATTCAATTGTCAATTGCTCAGCCATGGGTGAGCCGGGCTTTACCCAAGGTGAATTCGAGGCGGCTTATGAGACTGAACGGCGCCAGCTCGAGCAAAACAACCGTGAAGCTGAAGCTGCCACTTCTTCATCTAGTCAAGTCAAGTATGACGCTCAAGCCAAGTACGATGCTCAAATCATGCGTCTCACCCCTCTTGGTTGGAGGGTCACGGAAGCCTCTTGCAATCGTTGCAATAGGGCCATATTGATAAGGCCTGGAGATGGAAACATGATGTGTGCTGCCTGCGATGATATTGAAGTTCCCAATCAGACAAACGTTCCTCCGCCTCGTCAGGCTCCACCTCGCCCAGAATCTCACCCGGAACCAAGCTGCGAGCCTGCCAATCAGGCACCAGAACCTGCGAATGTTCCAGCAGATCTCTTCCTTATCGAAATGCATCGCCACCTTCAAATGGGGTGGGTAGCAACGAACAATAGCTGCCCCTATTGCAGCTCGCAGCTGATGAGAAAGCCCAACGATGACTTGGATCAGTGCCTTGCATGTGGCCCGATATTCCCTCCACAAAAGGAAGCTGCCGCGACACCCACTGTGCCAGCATTCACTAGTTCTACTCCACTAAGTGGCATGGGGTGGATCCAACAGAGCAACGACGCCAATCTCAGTGAAACCCCCTTGCGTGACATCTCTGCAACGCACAACAACAGTACTGCTAATCAAAACAAATTGGCTGGGAAACCTCCAATGCCTGTGTCCTCAAATCAAGCCAGGCCTCCCATGCAGCCTGCCAAACAAAACCATCCTCATATGCCCATGTCCACATTTCAAGGGCATTCTTCTATGCCTATGTCAACAATCCAAGGGCATTCTACGGTGCCCATGTCCACCATGTCTGGGATGACGCAGTTCTCGTTCAATCCTCCATCGGTATCTTCGGCGCAACTACGTGAGGCCTCTGCAGCCACCCCGACACAGGAAATGATCGCCGCTCAGCAATTGCAGCTGCAAATGATGCAAGCTGCACACATCCAAAACCAAATGCAGTTGTTGGCCCTTGCAACAAGGAACAGTTTTGCTCAAGGTGATGATGCCAAGGAGAATGCACCTGGAGATGCAAACAAACAACTGGAAGATGCGAAAAATCGGATTGAAGATGCAAAGCAGTTTATTATGAGTAGGAATGCCAACAGGATGAACATGCCCCCAGTTCATAATATGACGCCTTTTGGAGTTAGGCCACAGATGTCCATGACTCCTTCTGGGGTTGGGCCTCAGATGTCCATGATGACTCCTTCTGGAGTCCGGCCTCAGATGTCCATGACTCCTTCTGGGGCTAGGGAACAGATGCTCATGATATCTCTATCAGGACAGGCAAATGCTCTCCAGTCAGCAATCAATAACTTGACTCCTGGAGGTCAGAGTGTCCAGTCTTTCCAGCCGGGGTCTGTGGGTGTCCAAGGTGGGGCAAGTATTTTTAGGCCTCAACCCAACTTCACTCCAAGTTCACATCAAATAAGAGCGCCAACCCCAGAGATGAGGGCGAAGGGGAGTTTGATGAGCCCTGGAACAGACACGAATGACGAAGTTGCTAATAAAATGGTGGCGAACAATTCCAACACAGCCGCCGCCGAACAGATGAGCGTGATGGCTGCTCATGGTGAAGTATCATCCAACCCGGCAGTTGAATCAGGAGAGCCCCAGAATGATGGGTATTTGACTCCTGAGATGCCTGGAAGGTATTTCTTTGCCTCTTCTCCTTGAAGGCAGAAGCATGTTAGATCCCTTTGTGTGTGTTTTGAAGACTTTGATGGAACCACTTCTGGGTTGTACTGTACAGTGGTGACAGTAATGTGACTAAAAAAACTTTGATAGAGTATCCAGGGTGTTTCAATGTGTATGCTGTTAGGTAGATGGATATTGTTATCACTAGTTATTGACATGCTGAAGTGGGACACTACCCACTCTATGCATTGTCCGTTCATGGGCTTGAGTCCTGTCGGAAGAAGGTTCGTGGAAGCCTAAGAAAATTTTGAATGAGATACATTGTCACCTTTGATAGATACTCATGAGTTAGTGAAGAGCTGAATCATATTCACTTTTTTCAATTTGAATCTACTCTCTAGATTTTAGTCCAAGCTCTAGACAGCCCTCTCTCTCTCTCTCTCTCTCCCTCTCTGACCCAAGGTACGAAGGATGATGCCATTCTTCTGCTACTAAATCTGATCAACATACTTCCCACAATGAGTCCCAAAGGGTAGGGTGGGGATACATCAACATGTCCATTGAATGAGTGAGCAAAGACCAAAGATGGTGAAAGGCATGTAACTATGTAGTCATAAACTCAAGTTGTTGCTAATTTGATCCATTAATACACCTCACCCTACTTACTCTTGGATATGCTACCGAATTTAATTGTCTTTATCCATAAAGTAAAAAAGTTTGAATATGTCTTATGAGTATTACATACCCTTTTGTATTCCTAAAAATGAAGGACAGATCTCCTAGTGAGAAACAGTTGCTACCATTTCTGTCTGACTCTGAATGCTCATCAACCAAAATTGACCAAGTTCCCCCACAAGCTAACCATGATCACATTTGCATCATTCTATGGATTGCCATTGCAATCATGGTCCACAGCAAAACTCCTCAGAAATAATATTACAAGTAGTTTAGGATGACCACGAAAACTGTTTTTATTCGTGATAAAATGATTATTAGAAGAACAGGCCATTTTGTGTAAGTCTGTTTTGCAATCACTTCTGGAACATTATTGTGGCTTTCTCATATCTAGCAGTGGTTGAATATTAGCCGAACATTGACTTCTTTTTATTGTCTCATTGCAGATAAACCACAACCCCTGTTAATGATATCTCATACTGATTGATTTCATTTGTAGCAAATTTCAATCATATTATCAAAAAATGTATAGCATAACTCAGTAGTTAGATAAATATAGTTGTTCGTGTTTGATAAACACCTACAATGATCGATCAATTTTGACATCAGTTTCATTATATTTGTATGGTGGACCACATGTAGAATGATATATTTAAATGGTCCCGTGGTACAAACCATACCGGAATACATTTTTATTACTCCAGCAGAGTAATGTAGAGCCCTTTTTTCTATGAAACTAAACGTGATGTGAGATGTACTGGTAATTGCCAAGTCAAGGTTCTGTGTTACCAGCTCTTGTGAAAGGTGATGTTAGTACATGCTGTTATTAGGTATTTGGTTGGTGGTTTAATCAGCTGTACAGTTTTTGAATACTTTCATTGCTTGAGTTTGTGTTTTTAAAGGACAACTAGTCCACTCATTAAAATAAATGGAGGACGAAAATAATTGGAGCAAGAAAAAAATCAAATCGTCGACGCGCATTCAAAAGTGAAATAACGATGTCGGAGTCGACGACGAGGAAGAGGCCGTCCACGACGGGAACGATGTCCCATCCGGTCCCGGTCACGACGGCGCAGCCGAACCTCCCGTCGAACCTGCCGCCGACGACGTCCGCGGGCTTCGATTTTTGCTTTGGAGCGCTGCCGCCCGTCGGGAGGAAGATTTTGGACTTCGAGGGAAGGCCGTCGGCCCGTCGGTCGCAGACCCCCGCGTCGGTCCCCTCGTCGCCGCCTGCAACGGCCGCATCCCTCGTCCGCCGCGGCCGAGGCAGCTCCTCGAGGCGCCTCCGTCGCTCCTCGGGGTCCGTCGCGTCTGCATTCACTGTCGCCTTCAACCGCTCGTCGGCCCGTCGCCGCAGCTCCTCAATCTTCAGCCACTTCCGCTCTTCCGACGCGCACTCCCACTCGTCCGACGCACGACGCCTTCGCTCCTCCTCCTGGGCGCCCGTCCGCATCGCCTCGTCGTGTGATTCCTTCGCCTTCCTCCATGACCTCGCGGCACGGGACAGCTCCGGACGTCCGGTGACGCCGTGCATCGCCTCGGATTCGAGATGGGTCCGCGCGTCGCGGAGCTTCTCCTCCCGCTCTCTCACCCAGTCGCTGTGTCGCGCGAAGAGGCTCTTCCGGACTTTCGTCGCTTCGACCTCGAAGCCGCCGTCGTCGTCCGCATCCGGCGCGATTCGACGGTGGAAGTCGTTCGCGCCGCCGCAGACTCGATCCTTCAATCGATCGACGATGCGATTCGCCTCATCGCCGGCCTCGTCCGACACAAGTCGGTCGAAGAGGGCGTTCAGGTCGATGTCCACGATGTCGTTCAGCTTCGCGAGGCGCTGCGTCTTCTTCTGCTTCAGCCGGGCTTCCAGCCGGGCGATCTCCTGCCGGAGCTTTGCCGGGTCCTCCGCCACGATGCCGCTTTCCGCGTCGTCCCCGACCATCGCAATCCTTATGACGTCCTCGTCTCCCTCGTCGATCGTCCGGTTCACCGTGTCGAGGAGCTGGCGCTTCTTCGACTTCTTCTCCGCGCGGAGCTGCCTCGCGCGCTCGCGGTCCGCCTCGTTCGCCGCACGCCCCCCGGGCGATGAGCCGCCGAAAGCTTCTTCGTCGCGGCTCATCACAGTGCCCTTCGACGATACGATCGAGATCCCGTCTAGGACCCCACTTCCGAACGTCCCCGAGGCGTAAGACGACACACAGCCATCGTCGTCGTCGTCTCGGCCGCCGTCCCGCCTCGCGCCGCGATCGCGCTTCGAATCCCCGCTCCGATCGGGCCGCGGGAGGTCGCCCCCCCGCCGTCGGAAGGTGGCGATGAGCTCGTCGAGCCTTGCACTCACCTCGCCCTTGTGGAGGAGCCGTTGAAGCTCGGGATCGCCCGCGTTCGGGCCACGAGGACGATCGTCGTCCCCTTCGTCCCGGACGGCGCGGCGCGGCTCATCTCGCGGAGGAACCGCGACATGAAATTGTCCTCGCCGGAGGAGCGGCCTCCTGTCAAGCTGTCTTCAGAGACGAGAAGCCCGGTGTTGACCTATTGGACGCGATCGTCCCGCGTCGTCGAGGCAGCGGTCCCGACTGACGTCCCCGAGGCCGCATACCGCCCGAGGAACTCTGATCGCGCTTCGGCCTTGGCAAGGAGGGCCCGTCCCCTCGCTAGCGCAGCGCGGGCTGAGTCGCCGTCGTCCTCCTCCTCCGTCGGCTTCAAAGGCGTCCGACGGGACGGCGGCGAGGGCGACGACGACAAAGTCGATGGAGGCAACGAAGAAGGACTCGTTGCCTCGCTCCTTCCCGGGTCGTCCGTCGCCCCCTCGCGATTCCGGTACGACTGGATCAGCTCGTCCTTCCGCGCGAGGAGCTCGGTGCGACGGCGTCGGATTGACCCCCGCGCCCATCGGATCGTCTCGTCGACCGCTGGCGCCCCTTCCCTCGTCGTCGTCTTCGTCGTCGTTGTCGTCTCCGGAGCCGTCGCGATCCATACCCTCGCCCTGATCCGCTTCCTCCCGTCAGGGCGTTCCAGATGTCGTTCATTTGGAATGGTTCACCCGCGCCCCGCGCGGCCCCGTGGATTTTTTTCGGCTTTCGAAAAAGAGCTCGAGCTCCATTCATTTTAAGGTGTGATAGTGTTATTTAACAAAGTTAGTGAGTAACACCAATTTCTGTGACAAAATAATATTTATGAGCTATGATCAAAAGATTGGCGGGATAGATTAATGGTTTGATGTATTTCCCATGGCTGCCGATCATTGGGAATCAACATATTATACATGACTAGCCATGGGGACACACTGTATCCATGACGTATGTCACATGTCCAGCACATTATCTCGTGAGTAATGGTCTCCTACTCCTTTGCAAATTTAGTTGTTCCCATTGTTTTTTAAATATGGTTGTCACCTCCCTGACTCTATATATCCTCTAAGGTGCGCTATTGTCTCAAACTCTTTGGGATGAAATATTGTAACTATGAAATCCTTGGGACGATGAGGGTCCTTCATAAAAGACAAGATAATGAAATTCTTCAAAACTCATTTTTTTGCTTCAACACCCCTTCCAATGGACCTAACTTAGATGTTTCTTACATCATTTGGTCAACTTTCATTTAAAAGTACCTAAAAAGAAATGTAGCGTCAATATTTCCAGTAGCACATTTGAAGCCTGGAGATGACTGGGGCTATATAATCATACTTATGAATTGGTACTTTTTTACGCATTTTCACAACAAACACCAAACAAGGTTTATGATTATCAAAATATACCAAAACCAGTTTCACACAAGTCCACAGAACTTGATTCTTTTTCATTTTCAAACCATTGTGAAACTTAATTTATGTTTATTGTAGCTAAACTGAGCTGAAGGTAGACCCTGTTGGTCCTAGATATCTATTTCGTTGATGGTCAATCCAGAGGCCAGCAGCGACTGATATGTCACCCGTTACCATTATTAGTTCTCACTCCCCTGGCTCCTTTCTCAGCTCAAAGTCAAAGGGTTCTTTGATCTTGACTATCAGAATTCAACTGCATAACATTCTCCTCCAGCTAAGTATCCAAGTTCATTTGTGGGTGCTGGCCAGACTTTGTCAATGTCATTGGTCTATGTAGGCAGAAAGTATTAAAGAACAACAAGTTCATAGAGCTTTCCGCCATAATCTATAACATAACAATAAAACCTGGAACCATCTTGTCCTTTGAGGTCTAATCTCAACATCTGCTTCAATGAAATATCCTTTTGGATTCCAAGGTGTGTTTGAAAAAATGATATGCTTGCATTCCACCAGAACGAAAAGACTACTCAAATTTGAACAATATCATAAGGGTCAAATCTAAAATCAATAACCACCTTTTTTATTTAGATCAGATTTGTGTCTCCAAATTGATTTTGGTTAGATCCATACACAATGACTGTAGTAGGGAAGTGTTTTCATAGCTAGTATAATTAGTGAGCAAGATAGACACTTTGTCCTGTGGTAAATATATATCTAGATATGTTTTACCGGATGATGGTATACATCATTCCCTACAGCCAAATTGGATGATAATGTTGGAGCAAGACGGATTTGTGAAAATAAGAGGAAAGGCTTTACGGAAGCTTGGAGCTGCACTCTGGGTCGCCGCGGCAGCTTGGTTCAAGAGGGGATGTCCATGTGGAAATCGCGTTGATGGAGTCCATGATATTGGTGACAAGCTGAACCACGAGTGTTGGAGCAGACTGGATGACAGATGAGATGGAAATATTGCAACTGGGACTGCGTAATCTGCTTGCAAAGCAAGGGTAGATGAGCTTTGTAAAAGCTCACTCTTTAATAATGATCTCCATTACTAATAGCGTGTAACATGGGTGCCGTTCTTATTTCCTGTGTAGGAATCAGCCACAGGAGCCGCTCGAGACTGCGGCAAAATGTAACGATGATGTGCCGCTAACATATGGTAGACATTATTCCTTACTGCCAAATAGTTCACCCCCTCCTGGTTTCTGGTCTCGAAATACGGTCCAGGAACATCTCTTAAAGTTGAAGCTTTGACTTGAAGCATCACACATCACACATGCACACTTATTCTCTTGTGCATCATAATATGTATGTATTAGGCACACATATATCTATGACACCTACTGTGTGATGTCACGCATGCAAACGCCTACATATCATATGCATGAAACATATGTATGTATCGCCTGTATGAGCACGCGATAGGTACAATACCTTACGTCATCACCAATCATACTAACCCACGGTACATATCTACTTCTGACAAAATGTCATTTGTTTGGTATGTTAGTTAAACAATCATCTGCAAGGAAACAAAATTTTCCACTAGTAACTTGCGCCGCCCTCCCAGATTTGGTCCTAAAATATACTATCGTAAATACCCAAGTTAAATATTGCTGATTAAGCTAAGTTGTAGCTTAACAAAATTGGCATTATTCACAAAACTGATATGTAAATTGAGGGTCTGGTTCCCTCGCTGTAGATAAGTATGGACCCTTGCTTGATTCCCCGTCGTGTGCAGCTGGATACTTACAATATTTCTGACTAAAAAGCCATTTTTCTACGTGGATGAAACCATCATTATGCAAGAGAATAGAGTTCTCAACTAGTCAGCAGGAAATTTTGATAATCTTTGCAACTTATTTGTGCCCCCAATGGCTCTGATTTGACCAAAACTATTTATTAAAAAGCAAACTTCTTCAACATATATAAATACTTTCCAAGCTATCTGATGTCATAATCCAAGGGTAATGGACCTTGTTCTGATGTTGCAAAGGTGAGCCATTGAAACAGTCAGAGATTTTGAGATTGAGATGAATTGTTTTTGACCAGACTACCATAGATATGTAGCAAAACCGACAACAACACCGCACACAGCACAGCAATATAGCCATGCGAAAGAGATCATGATGAAATAATATACAGTGGTGGTATCCATAGGCATAGGTAGCCATTTGGTGCTCTGGTGCTGACCCAGATATGTCGAATATTAGTCAATCGTTTTGGCTACTGGTTTGATACAGGGTTCTGCTAGATGAGGTAAAATAGCCGTAGAAACCTGCAGGACATAGATGAAAATATCAGAATCTTATCATTGTGAACATCTATACAAAACATTTTTGTTGCCTCCTGTTACTACCCACTTCTTTTCAATCAACTTGAGACAGGCTGAGCACTTTTGGCATGTTAGTATATCTTCACTTCACAGCGTTTAGTCATTGCATTCAAATTTTCGGTTTGATTGGCTGCCACCAGAAAACATTTTTTGCAGAGCTATTATGTTTGCATTGATGTTAGGCTCCATTCCATTCCATTCCATCTCATTCCATTCCATTCCATGGAATTTTGGACTCGAAATTTTCCTTCCATGTCAACCAATGGAAATTCCACAAATTTTTGGAATCTCGCTAGGTTTGATGTCGATTAGTCATAGAATTTATTACGAATAGCCATGTTATAGCTATTTATCTCAAGAATAAAAAGCTATCCTGGGCCATTCCGATAAAAAAATTGTGCATCGAATACGTATATTTTAGCAAGATATCAAGCGTGAACATTTTATGCTAGATTTGAGACCAATTGATATATATTTCAGTACTTTTCATGGCTGTTGAGCATCATTTTACACTTCAATGTGATAAGGATCATTTTTGCAGCAGATTCCAACAATCCCATGGAATCTCCACCACGGAAAGGAATATCCTAGATTGTGAGATTCAATTGAATCAAATGTGATGGAAACCATCACTCAGTTGCATAGAAATGGTAAACCCCATTCCAGGCATCTTAGCAATATAATAACGATTCTACATATTCAGAGCAATGAGGTGGCATCATATGCCTTCTCTACATATCCATTTCTGCTGGTGTGGAGGGAGCACGGACATGGTGATAGTTAAAAATAAGTCAACTTATAAGATATGAATCTGTTGCCAGATGTTTGGTTTGAAAAATTATTAATACATTTCAAAATTTTTAATTTAGTGGTAGGTGACAGATGGCAACGATTATGAAGCAAAAAAGCTCGAACATTACGATTGATATTGCAGGACAATGTGTTGACTATAATGTGGGAAAATTCACACAAGTGTACCAGAATTTCTAAGTGGACAAAGTGCAGATTTTGTCTAAGCTAAAGGAATTTCTTCGCTAGGCATAACTAAATTTCCTAGAGTACTCTAGAGGCGAGTATATTTTAAGAAATTGACATGTTAAGAACTATTTTGAATGGATTCCCAAAAGATTTCAGGAACTAAACAGATCCACACGTGCGATAAAAAGTTCGTTCCTTTTGTTCAAACTTTCAACATTTCCCAAATGTTCAATACATTGCTGAATTCAGGAGATCAAGCACTGTTTAAGCCCACAAAACAGTTCACGTGGGTTGGCGATTGTACAGTGGGGGTAGGCAGCATGCTGAGGAGAGAAGCAGGCACTTTGTCGATTTTTGGTAACCCGGTAGAGAATTATTTCTGACGTCCGACACACAGTTGCAAATGAAATATGACGATTCCACAAAGCTAAGGGAGAGCTTCATCAGAAGCAATACGTAGGAGCGAGTAGGGATAGTACTAATTCCTACAAGGGTATCTTTGTAGGAAGAGCCCCTGTCATGACGTATGACAGAGGGAAGAGGTGCCTCGTGGAGGCGACCTCAATATCATAATATGTTTTAGATGAATGTTACACGATGACGTTTCACCTCCCCCTAGCCCACAACGGCTCCCGCCTAGATTCAAATCGGTTCATCCGATCCATGACTCTGACCATGGGCTATCGCGGAAGCAGAGGCACCCATCGTACTGGAGTCGGAGGGCTACGGGATGAGGGCGGCGCAGGGGCGCCAGGGACGAGTCAATTGGGAAATCGTTGGCATCGACACGTGAGTAAGAGGAAAGATGACGGAGAATAGACGGAGGGTCCATAGTGGGGTCGCCCGATCGAGGCCGAGCATCAGAGGATGACGACCGCGAGAGTCGGGACTGCTGGCGGCCTGGACGCCAAGGATGGACCGGACGGTGGGCAGGCCTGGAAGCCTGGCGCCATGAGCTCCGTGTGGAAAGAGAGGGCCCGGAACGGACCGGGGCGCGAAGGAGATCAGCAGGAGAAGGGTGAATGGCTTCCCACCAAAGGTGGCAGGAAGGCCTCAATTGCTGAACTATCCTCTCAGGTCTCCGAGCTTCAGTCCGCCGTTAAGAGTCAGAGTGCTGTCCTAGCCAAGACGCGGGATGCCTTGAAGCGCAAGACTGATGATGAGTCTAGC
>JALLPA010000583.1:0-14097 GCA_036939895.1 Thalassiosira exigua
TCGATTGCTCTCACAATGACCCCCCCTCCCAACAGCAAAAAAGGGAAGTATCAGCCGGCTGGAAGCGGCCGGCCGGGGATGGAGATGAACGAGCGGGGAGGGGATTGGCCACCGCGGAAGGTAAGCTCATTTTTTTGTTAATGGTGTTTATTTTTTCTTCAGCTCAATCATATTATTTGTATCCCGACCCCCATCTCGCCCAATGCATCTCCTTCGCCAGCTGTGCCATCGCCTTCAGCGACAGGCGAGCTCGGCCGGCTCTCCTGCGGCCATCGGCGGTTCGGCCGTCACCCTCCGCGACGGCGAGCTCGGCCGTCGCTCTCCGTCGCGGCAAGCGCGGTCAGCTATTCCGCTCCCGGCGCTCGCTCGAGCTCGGACGGTGCCTCCTTTGCCGGCTCGGCCAACGGCGTCCGCCCGACGTCTCCTCATCCGCCGCGGAATGTAAGCTCATTTTTTGGTTTGTTGTTTTTATATGTTTTTCTTCAGCTGAATCATATTTTTCCATCCCCGGACGGAACTTCGCGCCTCCCTCGCCTCCAATACCTCGGCCCTTGACGAGTCCGCAGAGGCCTCCCTTGCCGTCGTCTCGCAACGCCGCGACCGAGTCCAATCCTGAGGAGATGGGGGTCGCCGAACCGACCCAGCCACATCGACACCATGGTCGACGCCGACGGAGAGGGCAAGACAAGGACGGTAGGCGGCGCGGAGGGGAATGCCGGAGCGGAATCTCCGGACGATGAGGCCCCCGGTGGGGTCGAGGACGGCGACAGCAACACTTCGCGACGGCGCCGCGCTTCTCCTATGTAGAAATAAAGTAAAAACCGCAATCAAAGCAAATGAAAACGTCTGTAATATAATTGTGCCAGTGCAACAAGCACAGTTCGCAGTGTGTGGGGGGGTGATATCAGGAATGGCCTGAGACTGCACTACGATGAGGTGTTTCTTGATGTTCTTTTAAAGGCTCCACGAAGCTTACATAGATTGAAACCATTATCAGTTCGTGATTCACCTTTTTTGACTTTCGCGAGTTTTCGGCCAGTTTCCGCCCGGACCGATTGGCCAGATCGTGCACTCTTTCTTTTTTGGCGTTTTTGGTCATATTTGCTCGACGTTTTTTCTTGGCACGTGCGCGAAGTCGCCAGAAAAATCGAATTTGAAAACTCTGACGAACATTGGCCGAAAAGAGGCAGTCACAGGGAGCCCAGAGCCAGCTCTGAGTTGCCCGTCGTCCGCCTCACAAAAAAAAGCGTTCGAAAAAAGAAGAGACCTACCGACCTTGTTGTTTGTCAAAGGTCAAAGCAAGGATCGCAGTCGCGCAGCGTCGCAGGGCCGGCGGGCCGGGCTGTCACGGACGGACCTCTCTCTTGGACGGACCCCCACCACAAAGAGCTCGAAGTCATCGCCGACAAGAGGGTGAAAGGCCCCCCCCCCACCCCCCACCCCCCACGTCCCACGCACGTGCGTCCCCGAGTCACCCCAGGCGCCGACGAAGCCAACCTTCGACTGCCGGCGAAGGAGGACTTTGCAGTAATCGCGAAGTTCTCGGAAGCACAGCACGCGGCAGCAGTGGCATTCGAGAAGTGGGGAAGCGCGACCGTCCTGATTCCTGGTACCATCGTCACGTACCAGAACGAATTGTCATGGGTTTTCCGTATCAGAGGATCGGGGCCTTGATGTCTCGGGGGTCTGCACGTTCCATTGTGCAAAAAACCTTACAATCGCCCCGCATTGGCCCCATCATCAGGCCGCAATGTGTCGCGTCAATCATACCATGCCGGGAGGCGCATCTAGCCCCCTCCCTTGGGTGGGAAGATAAGAAATTAGCCGTGACAACACCAGTTGAGCTTGAAAAACGCATTCGCAGGATCATGGTGCGCACTTGAAAAAATATGCTCTGTGTTCCTGTTTTTGTGATACTGACCCTCCCACATATTTTATTGAACAGAATTTGGCAGATGACGCTCGATTGTGTATTAGAGACTGCAGTGAATCGAAGGCAACTGGGCAATTTGACGAGGAGCTAGTTTCTGCCAAACTCGCAGTGGATACGGTAGGAGTAGCGTACTCAGAGCTGTTGGAAGAGCTGGCACTGACTGATAAGGGAGTACAACTATTGAACGAGGTGCGGAAGGTATATTCCCCAGCTGTTGAGTCGTTAAGGCAGGAACTGAAATGTGTCGAGAGCGAGGAAACTTAACATGAATTTCTGGCTCCCAATGAATTATCGTCATTGTATTTGAAAGATCTGTGTGTGGTAGCAAAGATCCGTGTTCCTACCTTTCTTGCTCTAGGTTAGGACATGAAGATTGGCAATAAGGTAGGGCTAAAATTTCGGTAGGTATTAGTGTTGTTCTGGTGTGATTCTGTTTAAACAATTACCACTCCCCCCTTGTTCGTTGCATGGAATGGGGTAAAAGCAATCGCACCATCTTACAGCCTCATGGTGCAGATAACAAAAATGAGGCTGAAAGTCAGGGGGCATCTGCAAGTCCAGTGAGAAGAAACCAGAGGACATGATAACTATCATGTCCTCTGGACTCCAGTGAAAATTGGCCAAACACTCAAACGCCGATTCCCTTTATTTTGTATGTGAACAAAAAAAAATAAGCCATGACTTTTGATACAAGTAAAACACACACAATACATGCAGAAAAATCTGCACAAGGCACAGAGTTTCATCAGGATTTTCACTTAGTTTTGAGTTTTTGGTCCTCTGAACCTACTCGTAACTGCGGTTGATTCCTGCATATTTTGCGCCAGCATTTGCTCTGTTGGGATCTCAATTGAGGGCATATATTACCATCTGATGAACAAGAACAAGTGTATTATTCCAGTATCATCACAGGGAATAGTTACGTTGAATTCTCTAAACCGCTAAATTCTGTCTCTAACTATGGGTCGACCATAAATCCATCATAAATTGAAAAGTAGATAATCATCATATGGATCATCATATGGTCACTGTATTCTTCTGTTGCAAGTTGCGAGAAATCGGATAATGGGTAGACCATTATTCCCTACAGGTAAATAACTTGGACTGCCCCCTCCCCCGAATGGTCCCCAAGTTAACTTGGGAATCAATATATTAGATGTAAGAATGACCACAATCAATGCAGTGGAACTACGGACAGCAAACCACAAGCAAACTGACCTCTCCCGCTGTGTGCCCACTCTAGACCAAGAACCGACCACCCAACACCGACCACGGACTACTCACCACCACCCACCACTGACCACTCACCTACCACACGTCCACCATCGACCCACCTAACAGGCCACCATGGCATCCGCCTGCAGCACCTAGCACCGCCACCGAACGACGCCTTCCCAACACTACCGCAATATATTCGCCCCCCCCCTGAGGGGGATTTGCCCTGACAAAATCCTACTCCTGGGTAATCTGTGGGAAGGTAAACGAAGGCAGCTGAGGCATTTGTCAGTGGTAATGTCGAGTGCATCAATAGCTACTGCCATGACAGTATCCAGTGGTGGCATCAGTAAACCCTTTGCAGACACCAATTGCGGTACTTTTTGGTGTATGTAAATCAGATGGGGTAAGCTACCACCAAATCGATGTACAGACAACAAGCCGAAACATGTACATACACCGAAAATTTCCAACGCGATCGATGAGCGTCGGAAAAAATAGACACAACAAAAAATTGCCAGAAACTAATTTTGAAGTCGATGCCAACGGTTTGCTATTTTTGAATTCATTTGCTTAGAGAATACAAGTTGCCGTTGTACCTAACTAGATCAATTGTTAAAATCTAGAGAATATCACATCGTATCGATCAGCTCGAACTTCTCCTGCCTCCTTCTTGCGCTTGTGCACTGCCACCCGCCCAGCCAAGTTCGACTAGCTTAGCTGTACCACGTGCTGCCCTGGACTCGCCGAGGACCAGTGCCAAGTTCTCCCCGAAGGCGTCATGGTCAGCAGCAAAGTCCCGAACGGACCCTTGCCCTTCAGATTAGAGAGAGGCCGTTTGAAGTGGACCCGGACGCCTATGACAACGTCATGAGAACATCCTGACTCCACCCGGCCACCTCGAAGACGTGCCTGACGCTCAAGTCGCGCACGAACCCGCCTGCTGCACCGACACTCCTTCGTCCCCAATTACCACAGGCCAAGCACAGAGGATCTCTGCCTGATCTACCTGGAAGGCGCGGCGCTCGATGAAGATGGAACGCTAGATAGTGGATGATGCGTTGGACGGTTAGATGGCTGCTTGGGAAAATAAAACACGAAGACAAAAAATCTTACTTAATGTGTGCTCAGGTGCTGCCCCTGGCTTTTCTTTCCCGGTAGGTGCGGACATGAGCATCCCTTTTCCCTGCCTGCCGTTTTACCAAAGCACTCTGCAGCACGATAACATCGCATGTCGTCGTCAAACTGCGGGAGACGACCTCCGTCACCCCCATCGTTGCCCCGAACAAGCCAAGCCCACATGCCTTCCGGTCGAGATCCCTCCTCCACCTCCTCTTCACCCTCTCTCCCCTCGACCTACGAAAGCGGCAGAAGGCAAAGGGATGTGCTGAGAAGGAGTCAGCGCGGTGGTTGAGGTCGAAGTAAAACATGAGGAGAGCAACATAAAATGAGCCTTACCTTTAGTCGGCTCCGTCCTCCATTGTCAGCACACGCTCAGTCTCTAATATAAAAGCAGTTGGGGTCAAAGGAAAGGCAAACAGGAGGCGGGGCCGCAGTTCACGTGTACAGCGCATAGCAAACAAAAACTCACGGGCACCGCGGCTTAGGCGGCGCGGATCTAGCGCAACGACCGCCCAACATCCTTCACCTGAGTTGTGGCCTCTTTGCGGCGAAGGGCCAGACAAGGACGAAAGAGGGAGTAGTTGGCAGGTGCATCAGTAACCCCTGGACAGACACTAAGCCTGTCATTTTGTTCAATCCACACCCACGAGCCACACCGGCACTGGGAGGTCAGCAAATGGTCGTTTGTGGTCTTGTATCAGATGATTTTTTTTCGGCCACACGATTTTGGTGACGGCCACACTGCATCGAAAGTCCCGGAAAAGTAATTTCGAGCGCATCAAGAATTATTTCCCACCACGATAGCTCCAGTTGCAAGATCCCATCTGGATCAGACAGGATGCGTGCGTAAGCGCACGCGGAGTGAATTAGGATATTTATATATTTTAGCAAAAATACGCGACACATTCAACTTTATTTTACGTGCTCGCGATACTTCCACAACTTTGTGGCGTGTGGAACCTATCGGTATGGCGACGGTCTGACATGGGCATTATGGACGCCTTTTTTTGGCTGTCCACACGCCACAAACCAGGAATTCCGTGCGGTTGTGATCGTGTGACCGAACATAATAACAGTGTGACCCAGTCCCAAGCGGCACCGTGATATCCGGTTTTCCAATCCGTTTGGAATATCGGTGTGGACCGAACAAAATGACAAGCTAAGTATGTACCTGAACATACATTACGCATGTAAACAAGGACGTATGTTTACATACCACTAAGCATTGGATGAAGTGGCAAAAATCGCAATACATTCACTACGAACGCTTTTTACATACACTACGAACCTCTACGAGTGCGTTCTGGCATATCACAAAGTAAGCGCCACCAGTGTCCGCACCAACACTCATTCAGCAAAGATCTTATTGGTTGCAACGACCTCTCTATTTTACTGCTACCTATTTGAAATTCCGTTGTATCTAATTGGATCCTCTGTTTTAAAGAGAGAAACGGCACCAATTAACTCCAAATGACATGACAACTGGCAACCACCTCCTTCTCCTGTGCTCTCGCTGCCCGCAACTAAAACAGCCATCCAAGTCGTCTGCTCTCGTACACCATCATGCCTCGTATCGCCCCGAAGCCAAACTCCTCTGTCAAAAACACTGCCATCAATACCATCAGACACAGTGTGCCATAGCCGCTGTGCTTGCTGCTGGCCATATCTCTTTGTGCTACCTTTGCATGTGTGAAATAATAGGTAAATGAGTCGGTTCGAGAGTGTACGCATGAGGCACACAGTAAACATCTTACCTCTTCTGTATACGTGGTCCCCTTCTCGTTCTTTATTGTGTTTTCGCTTTCACCTGGTGATATGTAGACTGGTGAATACGATTGAGGGTGGGTTAGATTCTCACGTTTTCTACAAGACATGCAGAATCATAATTAACTTACCCAACATTGAGAGGCCCCGGGTCTCAATCTTTGATTCGGTGCTGCACCTTGAGGAAATATGGTTAGAGATGAAAATGTAAAACAAATGTCGAAAATCGGCTCACCTTTGCTACTGCTGCTGCTCCAACCCATCTCCTCTTTTCTGTTTGAACTACAATCAACAAGACTGCGATCGAAGGAGGCCAAGACAAATGGTTGGTCGAGAGAGGAAAATGCAAGTCCAATTAATAAAGGCAGACTCACCAGCGCGATGCCACCGCTTTGATCGTTTGATTGATCTGGAGGACTGGCGGCCGCTGGCGATCGTCGGCGGGCCGAGGAAGACGAAGCAAGAAATCAAAGATGAGCAGCTGACGAGATTGAGGCTCCGGACGGATCGCGGGCAGACGGAAACTCACCTTCTCTCTTCGTTCGGTTGATTGTCGAGTTGTCACGCAAATCCTCTCAACCTTGCTCGCTCCCCGCCTTCGATTCCCCCTCCTTGCGATTCGCCTCCCGCCCCTCGCTCGTTGCTCCGATCCCATGACCGTTCGTATGTGGCGCAAAAGACGAATGAGAAGATAATTTTTGGCAGGGAGGAGCAAGCGGCACAGCATAGGACTCACGACTGTCCATTCGCTGATCTCCTTGGCCGGCCAAACGGATGCGGTTTTTGTTTTCTTCGCCTCGCTGGTCGGGCGGTCGCTTTTGAGAAGATGCCTCGGACTCGGACGTTGCTCTGATTTGACAATGGGGGATGCGAGGGACGCATTGGCAGAGAGGTCTAAGCGTGCGGCGGCCGGCTGACGGGAGCATGGAGGCGGGGTTGCAGAGGAGGCACGCAGGGGTTGGGGAGAGTGGGCCGCGGAGGCGACCGAGAGGAAGGGAATCTGGAGAGGGAGCCGTAGTAGTTCTGGCCGATCCGGGCGGAGGGGATAGGGGACAGGCTGAAAATGAGGTCAGGCTGATAATGAGAGACGCAAGATGATGAGAAACAACGGCGGGTTGTGGATGGTGCGGCGTCCGTCGCATACATCCCTGCAGTTTTAAAAGCAAACTTCACCTACGCAAAGAGTTCGAGTACTAATTCCATCCAAGCGAGCCCTGTACCAGGGGAGAGAGCTATCTTGCATTGGGTGCGCTACGCATGCAGGTTGTACACTAACGGTTTTTCCTCCACCCTTGCAGCTTCCACCTGGAACATGAATCGACTTTTCACTTTTTACATACATAAATCATAGCATTTTTTGCACTTTTCTGCATTTTGTTGGCGTATTTCAACATACACCCGGACCAAAAATATTTGTGTGTTTAGTGTATGTATTCATACGTAAAATACGTGCTGTTTCAGGGTTGAAATCTGCTCATGTGTAGGTGCCAAGCCATGGGAAGGAGGCAGCACCCAGGGAGGCCTTCGAGACGGCTGGCAGCATGGCTGGCCATGTCCAAAAGCAAGACTGTTAACTCTCCATTTGTGACAACAGCTGAAAAAAGTGGAGTGAAGCGAGGTCATTGCGCTGTGTGCTTTTGCTTTGTTTGATGGCATTGCTTGACTGTTCGTGCGCTGCGCTGAGTCATGGATGGATGGATGGATTGGATGGTATGTGGCGAGAAACAGCAACAGCGACGGTTGGCTGGCATTGGACCAAACACTTCTTTGGTGACTGTGAAAGTAGTAATTCCAGCGAAGACTGAGTCGTAGAATCACAATGTTGGCAAGGGCTCAAAAACGGTCTATTCTTTGGAGTAGATTCTAGTGAACGCTAAATATAATTTCATTTTGAGAAAAATATGATTATCAAAGAACTCAAATTCCCCTCCGATGAGATTTTCAGACGAAAAAAACTATTTTTGTCTTCCGGTCAATAATATCACGCAATAGTGATTGCACTAAATTACATTACCGCCTGTAAACATTCAACGATATTATTTTTAGACGTTAAGATTGAAAAATCTTTGGTTCAGGAGTCTGCGTCAAGACATCAAATAGTAGATAAGTCAGTCTGTAGTGTCTGTAAAAATAGACGAAAATAAATAATTTTACGTGATGGTGTCTGAAAAAGGTTTACTGATTGTCCTACGTCGTGTAGGACAAATGCCCCCAATGCTCTGATGATTCCCTTCCTGCAGTGGATCAATACACAAAGTCAAGTCTCCTCTTGGGGTGCAGTGACTGTCAAACCTCTCAGGTGGTCAACTATCGTTCACACCCACGTAAACCTTGGTCAAACATTTGATCATATGTCATTCAACCAATAATTAGCCCATTTTTTTCCTCCCGAAAGTTTGGTCATATATTATTTGGACGGTATTTCCCCCCTCATTCTCCGTTTATCTAGCGACAGTTAGCCGACAATTAACCTTAACGTGTAACCCCATGTCATGTTTGCCCTATTTACACAACTCTGCGACCAAATTTTCCCATTTGTACAAATTGTCACACAAAACAATAATAAAACCAACGACCAACCAGCCAAATATACGGCCAAACCAGGCTAAACCTCGATTTCTCAACGGACTTTCGACCAATCTTTTGACCAATACACATTCACACAATAATTCTTTGACCAATTATCCATAAAAATAAATGGCCCGATGAACAATCATATGGTCAATTAAACCACGACAAGTAATTGCAGGAACAACAGACGATTTTCTACTATTTGTAACTTCTAATATACTACAGCACCGCTCCCCCCCCTTCGCCACTGTCCTCATCGCTTGTTGTCTTGCTCCCCTGCCGTTGTCAGCTCGCCCAAGCCCCTCCCCCCCTACCCCCCCGTTACGATATGTCGCTTGCTCGCCCCCCCCCTCCCAATCCTCTGTTGGTCGTGCGATGCTCCCTTGTCTCCCCTCCCCAGCCGACGCTCACCTTCTTTCGTCTTGTCGGCCTGCTTTGCTCTTTCGGGTAGTGGTGACAACGGGTCGTGAGAGCAAACGATGGCAAGGGGGCGACGGGGGACACAAAAACTTACCAACCTGGTCCCTCCCTTGGCCCCTCCTTCCCCTTGGCCAGTTGTGCGGCGCTCGCTTGCCTCCCGTCCCCTGATTGCGCACATCCGAGGCTCGCCCGCCTCCATCCAGACTGCCTGCCACGCAATCATGAAGGGGGGGGGGGCACTAGTAGTCAGAGCAATCTCGGGGAGGGGGGGGCACAAACACAAAAAACTCACTGGCCGCGGGGAGCGAGGGGGGAGGGATTGTCAAAGACGCGGGGTGCTGTCGCCAAGGGCCTTGTGTCTCTCTCTACCGCCGTCCCCGCCTTCCCGTCCTCGTCCCCGCCTCCGACGAAGCCTTCGTAGGATCCTCCCGAGTGGAGCGAGGCGCCGTCGTTCCCGCGACAAGTGGGAGCAGCGGGAGCACCGGTAGGGGCGAGATGAGGCAGGTTCACCGCGGACGCCGCGACCCTCGTCGGCGAAGAGATTGCCTCAAACGCCGCCGCCGTCATCGTTGTCGTGGCCATGGCCATGATGCTCGGTCATCCGCCTTGACGCCATGTCAAAGATTTGAAACAAATGAGGTCGGTCGGCACGGTACGGGCGCTCTGCGGCGGGCAGGCACGGTCATTGTTCGTTGTTCGTTGGTCTTGCAGCGACGGCGGACTCAGGCCATCTGTCCCGTTTGGATAAAACTCCCGCCTGTTCATACCAGTAGCGGCCGTCCTGTAGAAACAGGCTGGACCGTCCCGTCTAGAAACACTCTCGCCTGCTCATTTGGCTTTCGGGAGTGCGTGGGAATTAGTAACCGATTCTTCTGTAAAATGCCCCAAAATAAAAATCCTGCTGCCAATTCTCGTAGTGTCAAGATCACCGTTGTTCTTTACATAGGAATAGTTCAGTCTTAGTCGTAGTAGAAGTCTGAATTAATAATATTTGGTGGAGTATTTGTGTTTTCTTCATTTTGAATTTGTACGTGAATGGGAATTGGTAATGTATCATTAATAATGGCACGAGATTAGAATTTTTGGACGTTCATTTGTACATATTGGCAAGTTTGTTTGTTGAATTGGTTGTATTTGAGCAGATTATGGATTTGGACGTAATTTTGGTCGAATGTCTGTTATTTTGATAATTGGTCAAATCTTTGTACGTATCACACCCAAACACAATTTGACCAATTGTTTGACCAGGTTTTTCATTGGTGTGATTGATTGGCGAACGTTGATTTGAAAGTTGTTTTGGTCGCGACGGGGGGCGCTGGATGGTTGCTAGTCGTGAAGTGACGTCGGTGTTTGTGAGTCGAAAAGGTTTTTATTTTTATTTGCGCGCGCACATTTAGCCTGCTCGGAGGAGGTCACTATCGCTGATCCCGAAAGGTATGAACCATTCAACTAATTTCTCTGTACAAGCTACGGGCAACTGCTTGTAGGATCCTCTCGCCCTAGCGTCCAGCGGAAGCAACGACTCGTCGGGTCCTCTCGCTCTCACACCCCTCGCGGCAGCGACAACTCTTCGAGTCCTCTCGCTCTTGCACCCCTCGTGAAGGCGACGACTCTTCGGATCCTCTCGCTCCCACACCCATAGCGGCAGTGACGACTCATCGGGTCCTCTTGCTCCCAAACCCTTCGCAACGGTGACGGGTCCTCCCCCCTTCGCCCTCTCCTCCAGGTCGACCGGTACACGGCAGCCTCCACGTCGGTCCTGACCGCGGCGGCCTTTCCGGGCTGCTCACCATTCTCCCTTCCTCAGCAACGCTGACGACTTTCTCCCCCCTCCTCCTTCCTCCATCAAAGAAGCACGAGGAAACGTATTGGTCAACGCAGGGGAGAATATTGGGATGCCCCCCTCCGGGGTGCCCCCTTCAGGGGGCGCGGTCCGCCGCTCTGCACAGCTTTGTGGGCCGCCCGATCCGGACGGTACGCCTCCCTCTCGTGACACCCTGCTCCACGCTGCCGACGAGGGCGGTTTCTGCGCCAGAACGTATGTGCACCTGCACCGGGGGATCGACCTCGTCCATCACGGGATGTTGCCCCAGCGTCGCATGAGCTGATCTCCCCACGCTATGTCGTGGCAGCGTCTGGGGGGGGGGCTTCGCCTCTTCGCTCCGTGCGACGGCGACTGCCCCTGGCCATGGGGGATCACGGCTCCCCGTTGGAACTGGCGGAGACTTCGGCTCCTGGAGTCCTGGGGGGAGCTGCTGCTTCGGCCTCTGGGGGGGACTTTCCTCCGGCCGTGGCTCGCCCTACCGGTCTGACGGAAGATGAGGAGAACTGGTGAGTCTACGCTCGGGCCTATGATGTCAGTATCCATAGTGTGGACGCCTCGTACGATTTGCACCCGGAAGAGATCTGGGCCGTGAACAATAGGGGGGGGGGTTCACCCAGACGACGAGATGGCCGAGCTCTTCGCGCGAGATGAGTACAAGTCTCGCTACGGCCCCACACCGAGCCTGCCCCTTCCCCCAAGCCTCCCGCCCCAACGTGACGCCATGGGCCTCCCTAACGTCCCGCGTCAGTGTACCCAAGTTTTCGGGGGGGGCTCGGGCTCAGGCTTAGGCTTGCTCTTCGGATCCCCATTGTCGTGCCCGAGCTTATTCGGATGCCAGCATCGCCTTGCTGTGAACAATGCCCGTAAATCCCTTGATAACGAGGTCGCTTCGTTCCACGCTTTTGCCAACTCCCAAACTGTTGCGTCACTTTCGGCTCAAGTCGGCGAAGCACAGGCCGTAGAGCGATGCCTTCGCCACCTTCTCGCCAAGCTGAGGGATCTCCTGCCCTCGGCGTAGGCTGCTGCGCTCTCGCTGGACGCTGGTATTGCGACGGCTAATCTCCCCTCGGATTCGGCCAACAAGGAGGCCGAGTATGCTCGACTAGCGGCGGCATCGGCCTCGGAAGCCAACTCCCAGGCCTCAGTTGCGGGAGAGGAGCGATGTTTGTCTCTCCGCCGGTACCCCGATCGGGCCAATGCGACTGCGAGCTCCGCACGGGATGCTACGGAAGCCGCCACGACAGCGGCCAACCGTCTTTCCTCCCTCCTCTCTCCTGCCTACTGCTCAGTCTATCACTACGATGAGTCGCTTGAGCAACCGAAGGCAGAGTGGGGGGGGACAAAAAAACTTACCTACTGCTGGTCCGCCGCTGACCCGTACTCTTCTCCTCATCCCCCGCTCTTCCCCTCGCTGAAACTTTTCGTTCGTCCGACAATCATCAACCTCCACCCAGCTGGCCTACCACACAGTCAAGGGGGGGGGTGGACAATGGGTCGTCAAAGCAATACAAGGTGAGGGAAGGGGAACACGAAAAAAATCACCATAATCGTCCGTCATTCGCTCCCCTATCCTGCATCCCTGGTCGTTGCCGCTCGTGCCCCGTCAGCGGCTGCCGTTCATCTGAGCTTGCCCGCCTCCTTCTGGCTGACCTGCTTTGCAGTAGTAAGGGGGGCGGCGGGGGGGGGGGAGACACAAACCTTACGATTCTCGTCTGTCGCTAGCTCCCGGCTGATGGTGCTGCGCTCGCTTGTCTCCTCGTCCCTTCTCGTCCGCTCGTTTCCTCTCCCCGTCCCCGTCCCCGTCCCCCCTATCCCTGTCGGTTGTCCGACGTATGCTCTTGACGCCGGACAAACGATGTGACGAAGGAGATGCGGCGAGTGTTGAGCAGGTTGATGAATAAGTCGCCACTCACCACTCGCGCTCACGCTCTTTTTCCGTGCTTCATCAGCAATGACGAGATCTTTTTTAAAATTTCTCAATCACAAAATTGATAATTCCTACATAGAGAGGTGCGTAGAACACTTCGCTTTGGAGACCTTTTTTTTCTAGCTGGCATTGTCGATCTCACTTTCCCTACGCTGAAGGAATCAGTACAAAATATCTTCTCTCGCCGCATTACGCGCTGGTTTTGAGGATGCTTTTTCGCTCCACACGAGTTTCGACTGTACGATACAATACCTATCGTCGGTCTATCGTACGATAGCGAGAGAGAGAGAGTAGGTAGCTAGGTACGGACCGCACCCACCCACCAACCAACCATGGCGCCCCCAGGCTCCCATCGCTTCGGCGGCTGTCATGGCGGCGGTGAAGGCGCCATGAAGCCGCCGAGCAGGGAATATCTTCTACGGTAGGTCCGTAATAAGTTCTTCAGAGCAATTTGTGTGGTGTTATGTTTCACCCGAATCCCCCTAAAGTAAAATGTAGTATATAAAAATATATCAAAATCCGCTGCTAATAAGTAGATGTGGGAGTCGCCAACCTTAACGGAAGAATCTTCTGACGTCGAGCGACAAATACAATCTAAAATAAGTCTATTAATACATTTATCTAACTACTTACACAGCGGCGGTCCGACGGCGTCAAAACAAGCTGCTTTTTAGCACGGCCATTTTCTCGGCCGTTAATGTGCGTCACGCGAATCGCTCTCTGCGAACTTGAAGCCAAGGAAAAGGGCTCTCTGAAGAGCCCTTGATCAGTGGTATCCACTGCCATCCGGAAGTGAAAGAGGATGCCAACGCCGCGCCCGCCTGTGCTGTTGTGTTTGTAGTCTATTGCGGTGGTCGCGCGTTGTCTCGCGCCGCGCATCGCGTCTTGTGCGGTGGGGGACGGGTGGTGGATGAGGGGCGATTTGCCAACTAGCATTTGCATCTGCAGATCAAAGCCCAGACGCCTCCAAGTCGTGCACCCCTCCTAGACCATGGAATGATCAGCCAACAATAGCTGTCCCAAGATCCAGGGAGATAGAAGCACCCTCGTTCAAGGAGTGCTGGAGCTCAGTCAGGCTAGTTTGTTTCAGCAGACGGAGACGGAGCCAAAGTCCCAGCGCAAGGAACCACTCAAGCACCAATGAACTTTCTCTCAGGGAGGGAGGGAGGGAGGGTGAGAGAAAGAAGAAGCCGCCAGTCCGTGTACTGAGACTACTATAGGCTTAAGCTAGGAGATGCTGCAAAAAGGAGCTTACGAATTTTATTAGCACTACTGCGTGCGAGTAGGATTCGTAAGTACTTGCTGGTCACGGATGAGTCG
>JALLPA010000584.1:0-14070 GCA_036939895.1 Thalassiosira exigua
ACGTCAGCCGGCAACGGGGGAACGGGCGAGCGTCGCACCACCGGATGCGGACGCGGGGGGGGGGGGGGTGAGCGAGCGGTGGACGAATATGGTGAGTTTTTTTAGTTCCTCCTCCCTTGCCTTCTATTGCTTTGATGACCCGCTGCTCCCCCCTTAACTGCGTGGCAGGCCGGCCAGGTGGAGAGTGGGACGGGGGAGGCTGCGACGCGGAGGCCCCAGACTGCGACGTCGTGCCCCTGGCGCGCAAGACGCCGGAGGCGGGAGGCGAGAGGCGCGAAGGCCCCGGCGCGTGTGAGAGACGGGAGGCCCCGTCGCGCGAGATACGGGGAAGGCTCCGACGCGGACGCCCCAGGCTGCGACGTCCTGTCCCCAGCGCATGAGAGACGCAAAGGTCCCGGTGCGTGAGAGACACGGGAAGCTGCAACGTAGAGGCCCCGGCTCGCGAGAGATGCAGAGGCCCAAGCGCGCGAGGGAGGCGGGAGGATGCTACGCGGAGGCCCCGGCTCGCGAGAGGCGCAGAGGCTCTGGCGTTCGAGAGACGCAGAGGCCCACGCGCGCGAGAGAGGCGAGAGGCGAGAGGGAGGCGGGAGGCTGCAACGCGGTGGCCCCGGCTAGCGAGAGGCGGAGAGCCTCTTGAGAGACGCAGAGGCATTTGGCTCGCGAGAGGCGCGGCAGCCCTGGCGCACTATCTAGAGAGCCGGAAGCTGCCTCTTGCAACTCGGAGGGGAGCGGGCTCTGGGGGGCGGACTGGTCGGAGTCGATAAGAGTTTTTCTTGTAAATTTAAACATGGTTGATGATTCAAATACCTTTCTCTAGTGAGATGATAACGGTTTAATTGTAGCCGTAAAAATCGCAGGCACGGGCAACGATTTTTCGTTCGGGTTGACGTCTGGATCCAGACGCTGGATCTCGCGTGCGGCGTAAAATATGTTCTGTATTCGTCAATTTAGCGTCTGTACACAAATACGATTAACGCTTGGTTAATCGTCTGGAAAAACATACGATCGATTTACCGTATTTGGTGTCTGGAGCGGGTCTTCTGATGCCCCCCTCCTTGCGATACGCAGTGGGGAGTCGGGAGGCCAAGGAGCTCTATGCTGCCAAGGGTATTCTGGATGAACGAGCCTTCAAACTGGTCGGGTGGGATAGCCTCAGGAAGACCCTGAACAGAAAGCCCAAGGCGTACCAGTAATGGCTCTCGAAACAGGGCTCCGGTTTCTGTGGCGTAGGTATGCGCATCAAACACTACGGGCGAGGAGATTTCCACAAGTGTCCAAGCTGTGGCCAAGACGACGAAGATGCGGACCACCTTCTCCGTTGCCGATCAAAGATACGACAGGACGTCCTGCACCAAAGTGTCCGAGCGCTGGAAATGTGGATGGACGGCTACCCTGCGCACCCAGACATCAAGGAGTGCATTCTAACGTACATCATAGGAAGGGAGAATACCCTATTGTGCAAACTGCCACACCGGTCACGTGCCATGGCAGAGGCCGCTGTGGACCAAGACTGCATTGGATGGCGGCTCTTCACTGAGGGTAAAGTCGCAGTCAAGCTTCGTCAGCTCCAAGAGCATCACCTTGTCAGCTATGGCTACAGGCTCACCATCACATCCTGGATGTGTGGGTTCATTGGGAAACTGCTAGAGATCATTAATGCCCAGTGGATATGCAGAAATATAACAAAGCATCATCACAGCAAAGGCACAAAAGTTATTTCTGCTCGGGGGTTTGTCACCATCAAGGAGATTGAGAGGATGCTGGATGGCGACAACGAGAAAGTGACACCGGAATGTAGATGTCTCCTTGAGATCCCGGAGGAGAAACTCATCAATTCGTCGTTGGAGGATCAAACGCTCTGGCTGTGTGTGGTCCAAGCTGGCCAAGAGGCGCAAGAGCATGCTCTCAAAGTGTCTGAGGGGCAGGTCTGGTCCTGGGACGAAATCATCAAGAAGGATGGCCACTTCACCAACGTCCCAATCACGAACGTCGTCCTAGAGGGCCCCGAGGAGGAGATTGTGCCACCCCCCCCGTGCCAAAGGCAGGAAAGAAGGGACGACGTACGGCTAAGATGGCCAACCGGAGGAAGGGCCAGACAGGACACAGGGTCATCGCGCCACCGGTGACATCGGCGCGAGCACGGGAGGCCAACACATGGCGCTTCTTCACTCCGCCCCAGGTACAACCGGAGCGACGGCGTCAAATCGATGCCCTCATGGTAAGGCCAACGCCAGAAGACAAACGGAGAGGGGTAGACGCAACACCGTCCTTCGAAGTGGGCACATCGGTGGAAACCGCATGAGTCAATACAGCTTGTCGAGACTCGCACCAGGGGAATGGCTTGGCAACAAAGTCATCGACTACCTCTGCAGGGAGATCATCCAGCCAGATACCCAGGGGTACACATCTTCTCTTCACACTTCATGACGACGCTGCTACAGATACACGCCGAGAGAACAGGCTACTGCTACAAAGGGGTCCGCAGGTGGAGTAGACGCATCGAATGAGGAATAGAAAACTCAACAAAGGGAACTACCACTGGCTCCTTGGGGTGGCTGACTTTGAAGCTAGGCAAATGGAACTATGTGACTCCAATGGGTCCAACGCTGACAATGGGGTATACATGCGCGTCCTTCTCAAGTACATCTATGATGACACCCAGACCGTAGCAGGGATCAATCATGTCGGCTTTGGCACGTGGAGGAGGCTATGGCAGTGCCAGGACATGAGCTCCAACTGCCCCCAACAGTAAAACGGTTTCAACTGTGGGGTCTTCACTGTGCTCTCGGCGGCCCTCATCGTGCGAGGAGTCCCGATGACTAACGAGGTCTACTCTCAGGCACTCGTATCTCATGCCAACATAAGGGACTGCTTTGCCAATATAATCCTGGATTCCATCACACAAGAACCCACACTCATGGCATCATGGCTGCAGAGCTTTACCAACCTGAGAGGCGTGCCAATGCCACTCTCTGGCGGCCGTCACAAACCTGCCAAGAGAACAAGGAGGACCAGGCCTGACAGCCCACAGGACGGCGTTGGCAAGGTGACCACATCCCAGCAACAGGCACGAAAACGTAAGAGGGCAACACATCTGGAGTGACGAAGCCGACGATTGTTGATCTAATAGAGAGTAAGCGTACTCCTAGGTCCATCTCCATCCTTCAAGTCCTCTGCCAGACCGAGCTCCACCTCCCCCCTAGAAAACGAAAGAAACAAGGAACTGAACCCCTTGTAGGATGATCCACGACGAACTAGTGGACCCTGCAGTATATGTGTCGACTACACTCTGACTCCGCTACCGTACACCGCGTATTGATGGGGGCACCAGTCGCCTGTTACACTATCCACATTTGTTCTTTGATATTGGGCTTAGTTTCCTCTGCCAACTGAAAAGACCGTGTAGGCTTGTGGGATGCCTGTATATGAGAGTCTGTTTTAGATAACATCTAATCTGATTTAATACGAGTACTACTACGATTGGCCCAGTCCACCATTTTTTTGTTATGTCGTGCTTGCGCGAAGATTGGAATCCCTTCAACAGGGGTCAAATGCTGATTAACACGTGGGACTATTTGGAGATTTGCCATTGAATTGTCGAGCCCCCCATCAAAAAAATATTCATGTCCCTGCCAATTTTCTCATGATAGCATTTGTTGTTACTTCATCATGAGAGCGCTGTTCAATCAGTTGAAAGAATGAATCAAGTTGCCGTTCGAGTGATGTGGGCAGTTGCATATTGGACACGGCTTTATTTGTTGGTGAAGGAGTGACAGTGTCTACTTCCTTGGCATTAGATGCAATGGCCCGTGCGGTGATTTCATTCGCAATTTGAGTTGCAGATTCTACCATTTCAACGCTTGCTGCAATTGTCCCCGCGACAATACAAAACCAGCAACCCCATTCATTGGCAGGGACATATTCAAGTGGTACATATCGCAGATGAAACACAAGGTTGCAGGTGCCACACATAATATAACGGCCCCCTGCACCACATGCCTCACATTGATCGTTATGTTTTATTGGAGGAAGAATATCAAGAACACTTGCCTAAGTCAAATTTCCCTGCAAGTTGGAAGTGGCAGAACTGCTGTTCATGACCTGGGGGTCATCGGTGGAGAAGTTTGAGCTCAGCAAGTCGTCATTGGACAAGTTTGTGCTTGACGAGCCATCGGTGGAGAAGTTGGATTTTTTTTTCGCACGACCTGAATCACTTTTGGCCTTCAGGGTGCGTTCCCTCTGCTCCCACTTGCTATACTTTTTTGGAATGATGGTGACAGAGAAGACTCCAATATCTCACGAGCTATGAGGTGTATGATTAAATCCACATCAGGTCCGTGGTGATGCAGTGCTGGTCATTGTTGGGATTGAGGCCGAAAACTGTGATTTTTGTGCCCACAGATGCTTGGGAGGTGGGTGACAGGCGGTAGAAGTAGTTATAAGTCTGAATTTTTTATCAATTCCAGTAACAAAAGTAGAGCCAAGTACGTCGACTTTTCCCCTCTCTAGTGCCCCTCATTCCAACGAAAGGCTACAATTGTTAATCGATTGGTGCAATGTAACCTCTTTTCAGAATTGAGATTGGACTGTATCTTCTAATCGAAAATGACGGGGGAAGTCAGGTGGTCGCTAGATCGGAGGTGATCAGTGATCGTAGCTAGCAAACCACTGCGTAGATACAAACAAACTTTATTCGAAGAATTTAGCTATTTATCTGTTACGTAGAAATTGTTTCCACGCAGAACCCAAACCAGTCATATGTGATGTTTGGAAAGGAGGACGAGGAGGATGTGGTTGTCCCCCCCCATCCCTACAACCTTGCCTCCGGCTCGGCCGTGCTAAAAAATGATTTTAGAAAAAGGTGGAGGCGGTGATATCAAAGTGTGAAAAGGAAAAAAAGGCAAGGTAGGTGCAAGATGCAGTGGAAGAGCCAACAAAAAGGTGGTCCATCTTCCCCGTTTCTTTTCCAAATAGCTCTACCCTTTTGTCAAAGCTTGGATTGTGTCATGGATACGTGGGGTTTGCATTTTTATTTTTTCAACCAGGCGGCGGAGAGGGGGGCAGGGTGGCGGGCGTCGGACGGATTTTTCTATGGGCAAATGGAGGGGAGTTTCTCTGTAACTCTCTCTCTCTCATGCGAGCTACGCTTTATATTTAGAAAAAAATAGAGCTCGTCGACGATACCTACTACAGAGTTCTCTTTTGAAGAAGCTTGTATTTTTACTGAAATTGAAGGATTTGACGAAGCTTGAACCAAAGTGGCATCGATATGCCACTACCAGTATTCCTGTTTTAATAAGTGTTTAATTGACCACGACTCTTTGATGTTCATACAACAGATTGAAACAGTGCAGCATAGTAAATGTCATGTTATTCTATGTGATTCATGGTTTATGTTTGGACCTATGGATAACTTTTTGGTTGAGAATGTGCGGAGAGGCTTTTTCCAGGTGGCCATGGTGTTGGTCTGTTCTGCCATGTTGTCTCATGCGCCAACGTAGATTCCATCACATCTTATCATTCTTTCACTATACCTGCCTCTGGCGCCATGTTGTCTACTCGGTGTGTGTCACCATCTGGCATTCCACGTCTCTTGGGGACAAAAATGTATTCGCACCAAATGCTCAATTATGCCTCCATAACTTGATCAAACCTTCGAACCATATTTTGGTGAAAACTGAAAACAATTCACCATGCCTTGCTATCAGGTCGAACCTACTACATGGTTACCACAGCTGTTGTTGCTGGATTTCTCGACCACAAGTCCTTAGTCAATCCCGGGCAGCTTGCTCTTTGCTCAATCATTTTTCAGTTCACCAAAGTAAAATTTGTCTGGAACAAGGTTTGACGAGACCACCACAATGTGTGCTCTAGAGCCGTGAGAAGCAGCTATGTTTTTCCTGGTCTGCCTTCTCAGTGATCTCACGATACAACTAGTGCTGCCAATGAGACTTCGAATTTGCTGGACAGGAGTTGCAAGGGTGACCGGAAAGAATGAGAGATGATCAAACATTTCAACTCGCTCCTATCATTACGTAAGTGTTGTGTGAGATGGATAAGACATTTGGGACAAAGATCAAACTCCTTCCAAGTGACAAGGAAGTCTCTAGTCGGGCAAGACTAGCAGCGGTTCATATAAATAAAGTTCAAGCCATGGCTGCCTGGACGGTAAGGATCTCCGGTCATGCAGACAATGCCAGCTTTGAAGATGCACTGATGATATTCACTATTTTTTCAGGTTGGAGAAATTTTGCAACACAAGAATCGAGATATATCACGAGATGAACAGTGTGCAAGAGCAATTTGAGAGGGAGGACGTGGGCACAATTATGAAGGAGGATATATCTTTCACGTACAATATCTTAGAATCACAGTCCATAGACAGGGTGCTGAATGATATACCTACCGCAGAGGCCTCCGCGCACTTGTAACCTATCTTGAGTAGAGACTTTCTGGGAGTCATCTTCTGGATGCCCCCCGTTCAGAATGGGGGCGCTGTTGGCACTATGTTCCTTGCTTTGACGAGGACGCTTACATGGATTGATGCTCAATCTCTAGGGCTTGAAGTATTATTGACACCTTGTATTATGCCTTTTGCAAAGCTTATTTTAATAGACTAAAGAGAGCGGCAGAATGAAATGGCTCGAGAGAGCGGTGGAATATCGAACACAGGGCGAAAGCAGAAGAGCCCTGTTTTCGACTACTTTGAAAGGCATAGTTGGAAAAATCGCTCCGTTCACTCCTTCGTCATGCCTTCTGTGTCCTCATCGAACAGCTCCAATGCGTTCGAAATCGCGTCGTCCATGTTGAAGTACTTGTAATTCGCCAGCCTCCCCACGAACGTCACCCCCTCCTCCTTCTCCGCCATCTCCTTGTACTTCTGGAACAGATCCTTGTTCTTTTTGTTCGGCACGGGGTAATACGGCTCCCCGTCGTCCGTGCTCCGCTCGACGAAGTACACCGTGGAATCCGACGTCTGGTTCAGCATGTGCTTGTATTCCACGATGCGGGTGTAGTCCACGACCTTTCCGTCGGGGTCTTTGGTCTGGGGGTGGTTCACCACCGACGCCGGCTGGTAGTGCCCCGGGGTGTCGTGTTGCACCACGCGTTCGAACGACAAAGAGCGGTATTCCAACTTGGGCCACCCCAGGTGCGCGAAGTACGCGTCGATGGGACCGGTGTAGTACAGCCGTTTGCACTTCAGCCGGTCCTTGACTTCGAAGTAGTCCGTGTCGGTCAAGACTGTAATCTTTGGAGAACTCAGAATCTTGTCGAAGATGGCCGTGTACCCCTCCTTGGGAAGCGCCTGGTGCGGATCCGAGAAGTACCGACCGTCGCGATTGTTCCTCACGGGGATCCTCGCGAGCACCTCCGGACCCAGCTCCGCGGGATACTTCGCCCACTGCTTGTGCGTGTAAGGCTTGAAGATCCACTCGTACAGCCGCGATCCGACCCGGGTCAGCGCCACCTCTTCCGAATTCAACGCCTCCCGCGGATTCCCGTCTTTGTCTTTCAAGGCGACCTGCTCCTTCTTGAGCCACTCGTCCATCTCCTCGGTCGTCTTGATGTTCAGATCGAACAGCGCGTTTACCGTGTCGATGTTCACGGGGATCGGCACGTGCTTCCCGTTCACCATCCCCAACACCTTGTGCTCGTACGGGACCCACTCCGAGAACTTTCGGACGTAGTCCCACACCCGCTCGTGCCGCGTGTGAAATAAGTGCGCTCCGTATTGAGACACGCGGATGCCCGTGTCGGCGTCGACGTAGTCGTAGCAGTTTCCCCCGACGTGCGGCCGCTTTTCTATGATCAGCGACGTTTGACCCAGTCGACGGGCGTAGTTCTCGGCGATGACGCTCCCCGACAGCCCCGCTCCCACGATGCAGTTGTCGTATTCGCGGTCGAACGGATCGTCGCTTTCGGCGGGGGCGCTGGATCTGGACGCCCCGTCCGTGCCTGCGCCATTCGAGCGGACTGCTCCGCGAACGCTGTGTCCTTTTGCGACGCCGCCGCGGGACACGGACGCAGCCGGCCCGTTCGCGGACGCGCTCGCAGGCAACGACGGCGGCATGTGGACAGAGACGGGAGAGGTAGGGCCGGGAGCGTAGCGGGTCAACACGCTGATCCACGCGGCGGCGACGAGGAGGGCGAGGGTGTACGCCGGCCTGACGAGGCGGTAGACGGACGACGAGGCCGACGACGACGAGCGAGCTCCCCGTAGCGCGTCGAAGGGGCCCGAGATGCGGCGACCCGGACCTGAGGTGGGCGAGGACCTTAGAGGCGAGGACATCGGGGGTGGCATGGCAAGCAGTGCATGGCAAGGCAATGGCAATGGCAATGGTCTCTCAGTTTCAGTGTTTGTGTTGAGAGGGTAACGACGACCTTCTTATCCAAAATTATGTACGGAGACGGCAATGGCGATAAAATATTACGAAATTACTTGAATGAAATTGTTTACAAAGTTCGCTTATTTTATCATCTGTATAATTCTGGCGATTATCTCGTCTCTTCTCGGTCCCCAGACCCAGCAGGATCGATCCAGGCCCTACCTAGACAATGGCGATGATCGCGGTTGCCCTCCGGGCGTGCCGAACGATCGTCCTGCTCTCATTCTTCGCCGCGGTCGATCTGGCGGCCTTCTCGCCCGGCGAACGCCCGAGCTGCTACTCGCCGGGACCACGTCGGGCGTCCAGCGACGATGCTGCCGGCAGACGCAGCAGACGCTGCATCCGCGCCGTCGCCGTTCCCCGCGCGACATCCCGACCGCTGTTCGACGAGGTCGACGAAGGAGACGTCCGGGATCTGCCCATTCGCGCCCTCCTGGATTCCATACGCGACTCGTTGCGCGAGAAGCCGTGCCTGCTGCTAGAGGCCGCGTCCGGGGCGGGCAAGACGACCGTGGTGCCCCTCTTGCTATCTTCGCTCGCGTCGACGAGCGACGACGATGACGCCTCGCGCGGACTCATTTGCGTCGAGCCGAGGCGAGTGGCCGCTCGATCGGCGGCTCAGAGGATGGCGAAGCTGATCGATCGACCGGTGGGGGACTCCGTGGGATATGCGATACGGGGGGAGAGTCGACAGTCGGCGAAGACGTCCGTCCTGGTGATGACCGATGGCGTGTTGCTGCGAATACTGCGAGAAGATCCAGAGCTGACGGGCTATGACACCGTCATCTTGGACGAGTTTCACGAGAGAGGATTGGGAAGCGACACGGCGCTGGCGCTTCTGAGGGAGGTGCAGCTGAACTACCGACCCGACCTGAAAATTGTCGTCATGAGCGCGACTCTCCTCGGAAGTGCCGAAGAGGAGGGCGATGAGATCTCGGCGGGAGCCAAACTCAGAACTGTGTTGGGAGGAGAAGGATCGTGCAACGTGCTTCGGAGCGAGGGAAGGCAGTATCCGATCACGATCCAGCACTCCCGCAGAACGAGCCCTCGTCACGCAGCGTTGTTCCGCGACACCAAACTGCTCGTCAAGACGATGGCGGATGCGATAGAAGAAGGGCTGTCGAGAGCACCCGATAAAGGGGACATCCTAGCATTTTTGCCAGGAGCGAAAGAGATCAACAGAGCGGTGCAGGAATTGAAATCGCGAGGTTTGCGGGACGTGGACGTGTTTCCTTTGTACGGAGCGCTTCCGAAGCCGGAACAAGATCGTGCCATATACAGAGGCGACTCTGACGTGCGGAGAGTGATCGTATCCTCGCCAATTGCGGAAGCATCGCTCACCATTGAAGGGGTAACATGCGTGGTCGATTCCGGACTACAACGGCAGCCGAGGTACGATGCTAACACCGGGCTCCCCAGGTTGGTCACTGTCGCTTGCTCACGGGATTCCGCCGTTCAGAGGGCCGGCCGAGCGGGGAGGACGCGCGAGGGATATTGCCTGAGGTTGTTCTCTGAGGCAGAGTTCGACAAACTCTCTCAGCATATCACCCCTGAAATTCTCAGTACTGACTTGATACCGACTACTCTGCTGCTCTCTGATTGGGGTTGCACGTCTGCCCATGACATAGATCAAGTCCCTTTCATTGATCCCCCGCCTCTTGAGGCGTTGAACAAAGCCTACCAGATCCTCGAGGATTTGGATGCTTTAGAGGACTACAGACTGTCTAACAGCAGGAGAAAGAGGTATAAGATGACTGATCATGGACGTGCTTTGGTAAGCTTGGCGACTCACCCGAGATTGGCTACTTCAATTATCAAGGCTTCAGAAAAAGATGAAGCGTCACTTGCAGCCGCTGTGACAACTGCAGCACTTATAGACCGGGAATTCAGATTTCGGGAGTCAAATCTAGCGCTCAACATTAGAGAAGTTCTGAATGGGGGACCAGGAACACCTAACGGCCAACAGCTGCTAAACTTCGCATCGCGCGTAAGTGAGATGGCGAAGTCCGCAGTCATGAGTGCCCTGTCAGGTAGAATATCCTCACTCGAAGTTTCAGATGTGGCCGGCACTGCCCTTCTTCCCGGTTTTATCGATCTTATTGCGCAACGCAAAGGGGAGGCATCCTATGGGGGTTCAACGTACATGTTGTCACTTGGACAGTCTGCCCGACTGGACGACAAGCAGAACGAAGGAGAATATATCATTGTCGTGGAAACTTTCACAGGAGATGATGGTAAGGCTAGAATCAAAGCATACAGCAAAATAGATCCATCTGCACTCCACGATATTGCATCAGAAGAGGAAGAAGTATATACAGTTCCTAGCAAGGGTTATCAAGTGAGGAAAAGACGAGTTAACAGAGTTGGACATTTGATTCTATCATCAAAGACGATGCCATCTCCAACATCAGAAGAGACAACTAACGCTCTACTTGACACAATGCTCGATGTGGGCGGGATTCCTGCATTGATAGCAATGCAACCCAAGAAAGTGGCCAATCAACTTGCTGAAATGCAGAAAAGAATAGCCTTGGCGCGAGAATGTGCCAGTGAGGATGAGCATTGGCCTCGATGCTTCGCGAGCTTAGATGCTATCATCGCATCCAAAGGCACACATGAGGATGAACGAATACTTCTTGACATAATGGAACCTTGGCTCGGGGCAGCATCATCCCTCAAAGGATTGAATTTGATGAGCATTCTTGAAACACAGCTAAGCGTCGAGCAGCAGAACCAGATCGACCACCTTTTCCCCACTTCTATCACAGCACCCGATGGAACAGATATCACCATTACGTATGATTCCGACACTGGGCCAGTTGCCTCTGCAAAATTGCAACAATTTTTTGGTCAACGCGATTCGCCAATTGTTGGACCGCCAGAAAGAGGCATTCCGGTGTCTCTATCTCTGTTATCGCCTTCAGGAAAGCCGCTTGCCCAAACCATTGACCTTCCATTTTTCTGGCGCGAGACCTATCCCTCAGTTCGTGCAGAGATGCGAGGTCGCTATCCAAAGCACCCCTGGCCGGAGGATCCATTGACTGCAGTTCCTTCTAGATTAACCAAGAAGCAGCAACAAGTGAGGTCCCCTTCTAACGGTAAAAACCTGAGTGATGAAAGGAAGAAAGAGCGAATAAAGCCAGGAAAGAGGAGGAAATAGCTAAGGATTAATGGTGTCATCTTAGTATCAAGTACCGGATGCCGATTACAGGCAACTGATTGGGGAATATCCAGCCTCTTCTTTCTCAAGTTCTTCGACGTCATAACTTGTGAACTTCCTCAGCTCGAGTGTTTGATAGGCGGTTGCTCCAGCTTCAGACCTGGCCTTGATCCGCAATCCACCGAATCAAATCACCAATGGTTTTGAACATTGTCACTGTATTGCTGCCATTGAATTCCGCTTCTCGCGGACTGTGAACAATCTCATTCTATTTCATGATGATACGCGTCCACTCCATTTGAGCAGTATTCAGGTGGAGAGAACTTCCAGAAGCTCTCCACTCAAGATAGGTTACAAGATGAGGGAAGCCCCTGCGTGTTTTCAGTATCTGGTCAAGGGATAATGATGCATCATTGGATTTTTCGATCCTTTCCACATCCTCTATCCTCAAGTCCTCTACACAACGGTTATCTCGTGGTAGATCTCATCCAATGAGCCTCGCCCAGCAAGAGCTCCTCCATCCTGCCCGATTTTGGAGTATATCATCATTGCATCTTCAAAGCTTGAGCTGTCTGCATGAATGTAGACCAATGCTGCCCAGTCATCTTCGGCTTCAGCATCATTGCAAGTTTTGCCCTACTGGAGAGATCCCTGTCTCTGGAAAGCATCTTGAGTTTGTCCCAAATGTCCGCTCCATCTCGCACCAGACTTGATGAGAGAGGAGAGCCAGCAGGTTCATCATCTCTGAGGACTTCTAGCCGTCCCTTCAATCCTCCATCTAGCAAAAATCGACGGACGAATTCGTTTTTCCAGTTCAAATTCTTGTCAGCAGCTCTGATGCCATCGCGAGGCTACTGAGAAGGCAACCCAGGAAAACGCAGCCGCTTCCCACAGCTCCAGCGCGCATCTTGGAGTGCTTGCCAAACCTTGTTCCAAACAGAGTCCATATTATTGAACTGAAGAATTTGACCGAACTTGGAGCAAGTCGCACCAAGATTAACTAGCGATCTGTGGTCGAGATAGCCACCGATAAGATTGGTGCATTCTCCTGGCAACTGGGCGAGCGCCGGTGCTGTCGCTTAGGTTGAGTCTATGGTGGGCTTGGTCACGTATGTCGCCAAGTGCAGGAAGAAGCTGATGATGTTACCGAAGATACGCGAGAAGAAGGAGGAGACCAAGTGCTTCATCAGAGGGACTAAGTCAAGTGCACCCCCCCCTGCCTTCCCATCCACTCTCATCTTAGCGAGATTGGCCATGGTCATATGTTCGATGTGCTTGCGAAGGGAGTCGAGACCAACGCACAGTGTTTGCTGCTGAGTAAGTGCTTGCGTTGGAAGCTGAGTAAGTGGTTGTGGTAGCGGATGGGCTTTCATACGGTAAAGTTGATGTTGGCATGGATCTCCCCCCTTCGCAGTCGAATGTTTTGAGGCGCTTTTTCAGTCGCATGACATCCTCAAATATGCGACAGTTGTTCCCTCTTGTGGTCGATTTCCACCCCCCTATTGGTTGGATGAACCATGGCCGTCGAACTTCGGTTGACTGGAAGCCTAAAAGTGCTGGAAGACAATGCTGGGAGCACCACAAGCTCATAGAAAGAGCTTTTGGGCATTTTCATCGTGCTTCCATCTTCCATCTTCGACGTGTTCAATCAAGCGATCGCAGCGTGCAATGCAGAGACGTCTCTTCGAGCCACGTGTACCGCCCCGGGAAGACTTTGTCGGCGTCCGCCTTGAAGGCCGCGAGGATCTGACGCAGCGCCTCTGGCAGCGCTAGGAAGGCAACGCACGTGACGCCGTGGGGCGAACATGACCGGTAAGAACGTATGCGCGAGCCGGGCGCGTTCACCTTGGGCAAATACGCCTCCAGGTCGTTCCACTCGCTCAAGACCCCTCCCACGCGTGCCCGCTCTTCGGCCGAGGGCCGTTCGGCGACGGCCGCCTCGTCGTCCTTCGACAGCGCGACGTCGGCGCGTCGCTTGAGCATCTCGAGGCCGCGCTGCTCGTACTCGACCACCGAAAGGCTCGTCACCGGCACCGTAACCTCCGATGCCGAGATCTTCCTCGAGTGCTCGTCACAAAGGTCGCGCAAGATCCGCAGCTCGTCGAGCGTCAGCGGCGCCGAACCGTCTCGCTCGGCCCCCAGCGTCGCCTTAGGCCACTTCGACCCGAACTTCTCCGGCGGCAGGCCGGGAAGGGCGCCGAGCCGCTCCTTCGCGACGGCCAGCGCGGGGGGGAAGCCGTCGAAGGCGAGGACGACGACGCCGTTCCAAGCGACGAAGAGCGAGCGGGCGTGCGGGCGGAGCGTCGCGCCCGGGAGCGCGGCGGAGACGAGGAGGGCGATCGCGGCGTCGGCGATCATGGTTCTGAGGAATGAGGGGGCGGGGGTCGGCTCACCCAATAATAGGTAGGACTCCCACCTGCGCCGTGCGTAGCATGACAGGGATGGGGACATCCACACCAGCAGGTCTCGCACGAAGCTTGTGTTTAGTCACGGATTAAGGTGCAGGGGATCACGATCCCTTGC
>JALLPA010000585.1:0-14080 GCA_036939895.1 Thalassiosira exigua
CTTCATGCTAGCGATCGAATAAACAAGCGTATCAACGTATCAGCAGAGCGGGCCGCCAGTGAACTCGTAACAATGCTGGATAGAGCCTTGGGCTCTCGCAGCGAGGACGAGGAGGGAGGACGACGGCGGCGGGCGGCACTCTTGTGCGTGATTGACGGCGCGATTTTGTACGTTTCCCGCCAAAAGACAACGCCGCACTCAGATAAAAAAGTCACCCACAACAACAACTTCAACCTGTCGTGCTTCAACTCGAAACTCTCTCCCCTGTGTCTCTCACCTTTCACCTCTCACCTCGAACCCCTCGAAACGAACCTTCCAGCCATCACCTATCACCTCTTCATCTTCACTCTATGAAATGAAGTCAATCGATAGATGAAGATAGAAATCCCTCTCGCGCAACTGAATAGCAAGAATGAGGATGCCATCAAGCCTACCACTCGCATTCACACTGCTGCTGCTTTCGCTTTCGTCGCAATTTCAATTGGGGCGATCGAAATGGAACGCCACCGGGACGGTCCGCAACCTCTGGGCCACCCCCGTGATGGAGTACCGCGGCCTCTTCTCCGAAGAGCAGCTCGAAGCCTTCGCAGACGACGTCAAGTCGTCGTGGGCGGCGTTCCTTAAGGAGCGGTCCGATCCGCGAACGCGTCGCGCCGCGGCGCCCCAGGCGTTCGGGACGTCGACGCCCGGCGATCGAGATCGGATCAACGAGGAGTTCTTCAACTACCAGGGGAGGAATCCCGTCGATCAGAACACTCTAGAGGTGGTGTGGCGTGCGTTCTGCTTCGCGGCGGACAAGTTCCTCGAGGAGACGGGGATGCCGCCCATCGAGTATCAGAGGGAGTCCCTCGCCGAGCCCGGGACGTTGGAGTGGACGAAGGACGGGGGACCTCGACGGGGAAGTCAGTACTGTTGGAGTTCGTTGCAGTTCGGGGGTACGCACCACGACGTACACACTCACCCGGGATCGGCGTTGGCCGGAACGCTGTATCTCGAGGTACCCTCCGACGGAGGGGCGCTGAGTCTGAGCGATCCCCGCGGCCCGCTGCCACCCTTCGGTTACGCGTACCGAGTACGACCGGAGGCGGGCAAATTCGTCATTTTCCCCGCCACGTTGCCCCACGCCGTCCATGCGACCCCCGGAGAGCAGCCGCGGATTTCCATCAGCTGCAACTATCCCGGAGACTGGAAGAAGTTCACGACGAGCAAGGTCGTGTACGGTGAAAGCAACTGGGATCACCCGATGATGAGTCGCGAGGAGGCGATGGAGGAGAAAAAGGAGCTGTGATATTATGATTGAAGAGTACAACGAATAATTCACCAAATGAAAATGTGTCAACACCAACACGTGTTTCATTCTCCATAGCGACAATGAAAACGGCTAATTTATGGCATTGTAAATGTATTCGCGCAGCTCGTGGCCAGTAACGAACTCTTCCAACCCATTCGTGATAATCAGACCGAACGCTACTTTGAATCCACCCGCCAGGGAGCCCGCCGATCCAAACTGACCACTCATCGGATTGTCAATCGATATCAACTCGATGTCGAACACGAGATCCGCGCCCGGAGGTACGTCCATGTAACCCTTTTCTCCATATGCGAGACTTTTGAGACGATATCGACAGGTGAGAGTCTGAATCATAAAATGAAAGAAATACTAAAAACGATGTCACGACAGCACACACTCACTCGGCAGGGATGTAGAGACGCCTCTTACCACCAACGCTCATCGTTGCCAATCCTTCGTCCATGCCCGCGATCACGGCTCCGCGTCCCAGGGGTATCTGGATGGGTTCGCCGGCGAAGGCCGGTCGTCGCGTCTCCTCCAATCCGTATTCCGTCGGCTTCGACGAGTCGAACGCCTTGCTGTTCGCAGCGAACTTGGCGACGTAGTGAGCGCTGACGTAATCCTTGCCCCCCGGCCGCTTCCCGCCGCCGACGAGCAGATCCTCGTACTGCAAGCCCGAATCCGTCGTGACCCTTTCGGCGCCCAGAATCGTTGTCGCCGCGCCGCTCCTTCCTGATGCTCCGGAGGTGGCCACGAACCCGTGGGCTACGTGGCAACCGAGCAAGAACGCAGAGATAATAGGCTGGAGATGGTTGCGCATGATGTTCACGAACGTTTTATCCTCAGACCCGGGAGCATACCATACCTACACATAAGTGCACATAGGTATCATTTCATCGTAATATCAACTCGCGGATATCTACTCTACGACACTTCGTCGGTCCAAAAGATTCTTCGGCTGGCTGCTTTTTGGGTTCAAGTTGAAGGTGCATCCTAATAAATTCTTCCGTAGGATTCAACGGAGGAATAGATACAAGGTGATTGCAGTTAGCAAGTCTTTTTTTTGTGCGCCGCTGAACAAACACAGATAGAGCTCCACCTTTTCATTTTGGCTACGAAGTCATCGCAATAGTCCGCCATGCAACTCTCCGCTCTTGTACTCGTTGCAGCTTTGGCTACCGGGAGCGCTTTTGCTCCTGCCAACGTCGCATCGCCCGCCCCACGTGCTACTGCGGCCAAGAAATCGGTTCAGCTCTACGCAATCGACGCATCCCTCGTCAACGTCAACGACATGGCCGTGAGCCGCGCGGCGTTCGCCCTGTGCTTCTTCGGGGCCGCCGGATCCGCCGCCATCGGACGCGCCGTGATACCCAAAATTTGGGACAAGTACTGGGACGTCCAATCGCTCGTCGGCGCGGGCACCGCGATCGGGGGACGAGTGAGTGACACAATAGCATTGCAATTTGCAATAATACTGACCACTGTTGGATGCGATGCGCGCACAATCCGAACTGAAATCATCGCTTCCGCCCAAAGGAGATCGACTTGTTTGGATACCCCGAGCCAGTTTACGAAAACGACGTGCTGAAGATTATTGGCAACAACATGACGATTCCGGAGATTGTTGAATCCTTTCCGATCGAGAACCAAATTCCAGGTAAGCGATTGAACAGAGCGCATCATATGGACACGTTGCATTGCGTGGTATCTCATCATCGTTTCCATTATGTACAATCCAACCTCAGGATACCTCCGGTACGAAAGTCTTGCCCAAGCCAATCCAGATGTGCAGCCCATGGCGGTGCGCGCCGTATTCGATAGCATGGCTCTCGGCATCAACAAGAATCAAGTGGCGCCGCGAGTGGCAGTGCAACGGTTGGAGGCGTACAAGGCCGATCTCGATCAAATGACGAAGGAATTGTCGAAGGCGCAGGCGGTAGGGTTGAGCGCGTTGATCATCCTCCTTACCTTGATAGGTGCGGCCGACTATTTTTCGATTTATCACCTGTACCATGGATGGTTCCCTACGTGGCCTGGCCTGGAGGACCTCCCAAGCTCGCTGTTTGCTGGCGATACTGGCCTCGCTGCGATCCCAAACTATTGGTTGAATGACATTCCCGAGCAGGTTCAGTCTGCGCCCGGAGCTTTCCCAATGTGATCGAGTAGCATGAACATACCTAGGCTAAGCAAATGCATTATCGCATATCCTTTGATACGATGCCATTTTTGTAAAGACCATGCGCCTAGAGCAAATGCATAGAAGTATCTTATTTCGAGTACGAACTGTACACTATCGAGTGCGCAGAGGAAAACCAGCGAGGCACACAGATGTGGGCAACAGTGGAGTATTTGCATTCATGCAGGCATTAATTGTGTAAGGTAAGTAGACTGGTTCACAATCAAGTATCTGTCTATTGAATGATTACCTACGCCTGTATACAATCAAGAGAAGAGACTTGGGGCTCCCAGAAGCAGAGCCTCCGCAAAACCTGGCCCCACATCAACCTTGAGGCCCGACCACCTTCAACTCAACACGAGATGAGCTCGATAAAAGCCGCCGCTTAGTTGTGAGTGATGGGGTAGAAGAAGTGGTGGTCGCACGAGTCGAGCATGGAGTGCATCATGCAGCCCGTGACGCCCAGCATGGCGCCGCGACCGTTCTGGATCTCGACGTTGAGCGCGCGGTCGCGGGCGTCGGCGTCCTCGATCTGGCCGGGGTAGCCCCCGGGGATGAAGGGAGGGGATCCGTCGTACCCGGCGGGGAGGTTCTGGGGACCTCCGGTGTACTGCCCGGCGGGCATGGCGACCGTCTCGGCGAGGAAGCCGAAGAGGGCGATCTGGGCGAGGCCGAGGGCGGGCACGTGGCCGAGGGCGGCGAAGCCCATGCCGTCGTCCAGCACGGAGCTGAAGGGGACCTCTCCGGCGAGGTCGAGGGATCCGGGGAAGGTGATGCCGAGCTCCTGGACCATCATGCCGATGAAGGCGGCCATGGCGATGCGGCCGTGCTTGATCTCGACGGCGCGACGGCGGGCGAATCCCTCGGTGTCTTCCATCAGGCCGAGAGGATCGAAGAGGTCGAGCGGACCGGGGTCAACGCCGAGGCCGTCGGGGGAGCGGGCTGCAAAGAGAATCGTAGCAAACAGAGAGTTGGAGTGAAATACGCAGACGATCTCTCGTAGCATTTGCAAACGATACACTTACCATCTCCGTTGAGGGAGGTGACGACCTTTCCCACCGGGGCAGGGACAAAGGCGGCGGCAGAGCCAGTGAGGAGGGCAGCGACAGCGATCTTCATGATGATGAAATGTTGGGTAGATCCACGAAGTGAATTTATGAGCTCTCGACACGACGTTGACGTTGAATCATTGAACCCCTCCCCCCGATATCTCGGCTCACGCAACTTTTTGCACGGTGCATTCCAAAACCACTTTTCAATCCAGCAACCTCCATCGATATCTTTTGGTTAGATCCCTTCAACTCCAATGGAAACAATCTTTCGATCGGATGATCCTTCAAGTTCTGGCCATCCTTTTGGTTCAGCGTGGGGCATCGAGAAGACACCAGTCGGCGCTGCGCCTTATCGTTGGGTTGTGCGTTTAGATCCCTTCAACTCCAACAGAAACAATCTTTCGATCGGATCTCTTCAACTTCGATGGTAACAATCTTTCGATCGGATGATCCTTCAAGTTCTGGCCATCCTTTTGGTTCAACGTGGGGCATCGAGAAGACACCAGTCGGTTGGGTTGTGCGTTGTGCCATGCTACCTATCAATGGCAACGATCTTTCGATCGGATACCATAGGTAGGTACAGGTAGTTTTGGCCATCCTCGCTCTGAGTACGATAACACCTTAGGGACAAAAATGAATGAAATTGTGAGCTGCGTCGTAAAGACAATTGCATAGTCACGTCATTGTCGCATCAAACTTCAAAGATACGCTTCACCTTCAAATTAAATATGGTAACGTCCTCAAAGGTGTCGCATCGCCCTCCACGTCATCACGATTCTTCTGGCCTACTGCTACATACTACTACTATCTCTCTATGTAGATACCAGCTAGGAGTAGCTATCTAAACCTACCTAGCTGGTGAGCGCGCTGCACGACAACAACCGGCCCGGTGCGGTGCCCGGTGCCCGGAAGCCGTAAGTACCTAGGTGTACCTACTGGTTGTGTGCAACTTTTCTCTGACTGACTCTCTCTCTCTGTGATAGATACCCGCGGCAGGACCTTGGCAGGACAGTATCGTACATGTCGCTGGATCGAGAAGCGTGATGCTGGAGCTGGCAGGAAAATCTGCCTCGGCCGGCAGCCAAGAGCGCGTGCGGAGAGGAGTCGAGGGGTGTGAGCCTTGCTTCATGTGGCTTCGGCTGGCCGCTCCTCTCCCTCGTAATACCCTTATCAAACCCAATGATGGCGGTACGCAATAGCAAGAATCCCTGGGCGGGGGACGAAGTTTCATCTGCCAACTGCAAGCAACCGCCGACTCCACGGCTGAGCTATGCTGCAGCCGTCGGGCACCCCGAGGCTAGTATCCAGCGAGAGCGATGTGAGGCTACGACATCGGGATTAAATCCTGAGGCGAGGCATTTTACTCCGTGGGCAGATGCGGTAATGAACAATGTAGAAAACATCCACACAGGAACGAAGGCTCGTCGTAGGCGCACTCGTCGTAGGCGCCGTGCCACCAAGAATCATCTTGACGACGAGTCTACCAGCACGGCATCCACCGCCCCCTCTTCGGACGACTCGTTCTCCTCCTACACGAGCTGGGGCCGTCCCAAGACTTACAACAAGCGACCTCCGCAAATCAACTTTGTCTCGGAGCCGACCGATAGGGAGAAGGCCCGATACATCGCCCTGGACGCAGAGATGATCGGCGTCGGACCAAACGGATACTACTCCCGCCTCGCCCGCGTGGCCTTGGTGAACTGGGACGGCGAGGTCGTATGCGACACGCTCGTGAAGGTGGTCGAGCCGGTGACCGACTACCGAACCTCCGTGTCCGGCATCACCGCGGAGGATTTGGAGGGCGACGACGCGGTCGGCTTCTACGAGGCGCGCGGCAAGGTGGCCGAGCTGATAAGAGGCAAGATCGTGGTCGGGCACGGGCTGAAGAACGACTTCCGCGTCCTGGGCATCCGGGACCACCCGTGGCACCTGGTCCGCGATACGGCCAAGTATGAGTTCTTCATGAAGGCGGTCGATCCGTCCGAGCTCCCGCCCGGCGTGCCCCCTACTGCTTACGTTCCGAAGAAGCTGAAGGTCCTCGCGCGGGACAAGCTGAGGAAGGCCATCCAGGAGGAAGGACGTCCTCACTCACCGGTCGAGGATGCCACGGCCGCGTTGGAGTTGTACAAGAAGCACAGGGGCAAGTGGGAGGCGGCGGTGGCCTACAAGGTCGAGAGGACTAGGTCGATCACGAGCTCCTCACATCTTTGAGAGAGACCATCAGTCTCATTATGCACAATTCCATAATTCCACGACGACGACGACGAGCGCGATATGATGTAGATTAGATGTAAAACTTCATATAATGAACTGCAGCGCAGCTGCACACTTTTTTGTGGTTCTTGGCCACGATCATTTTAGCGTTGGAGATTACATAACTTCAGGAGTAACTGCAGGCTCACTTCTTGCTGTTCCTAGCCACGATCATTTTAGCCTCGTCGATTATCTTCACTGCGCCTACCATGGTTCCTTGATTTAATTCCCAGGTTTGCCGACACTCCCTCCCTCTAATTTTGGGCAAATTGTCCCAAAGTGTGGAACCGCTCCATTTAACATGGTGAAAGCTAGTAGAAAGGGGACCTCCCTCCCTTTCGTTTTTTGTCCCTTGGGACATTTGACCCTTCGGTTCCACACATTTGTTAGGGGAAAAAGACTCCCTCCCTCCCTCAGTTTTTCCAGGAGGGTGTCGGCAAACCTGGGAATTAAATCAAGGAACCCTTAAAAGACCCCAGAGAGCACCCGCTGCAAACCCCCAAGAGATGACATCACAGCCTTGCTGAAACTATCCAAAAGCTACATTTGCCGAACCTTTTGGAATCTCATGAAAATATTGCCTTTGGCAGCCCCAATGTCGACATTGCTTCTGACAAAGTTTTGCCAATCAGACAGCGACCTCCTCATAGAGATTGACTTTCACTAGCAGTTTTTGCTCTGGAGGCTGAAGATGATAGGACATCCGGTGGAATTATTCTTCGTGAGCCTGCTCACGTCTGCGCTGGTGCGCCATCATCCCCCAGGAAGGATTTACAAAAGCACTTCGCCATGTTCCTGCCCAAACTCAAAAGACCTTCGTTATCGCAATGTCCGTCGGGGTGGTGGCTGAGCGCGAAATATCCGTCGTTATCCGATGTAGGAAAATTTGCAAATGCACAGGGGACACTATTGGTGGCACTAATTCCCTGGGAAAACTCGGCGCATGCATCGCCGAGAGCAAGGTTGATTTCCCTCAGCCGCTTGGCAAAGCGCACCGAAGACTTCGAGTTCGGATTGACTGGCCAATCCAGCTCCGATGCCACGAATGGCAGATCCAAGCCAGTGCCCGTTCTGTGACTGCTGCTTTCACATTGAGTTCCTTCGCCGAGCACGAGTGCCTTCCGGACTTGAACTACAAACCGTTGAAAGTTCTCCTTGTAGCTGCTCCTCATGACCGCGTTGCCCGACGCGTCACTCTCGCCTTGCAACCAGAAGAAGACAGTGTGGTCACGAAGAAGTCGCGTTCGTTCTTGTTTCAGCTTTGCGTGAGGCGGATCGATCGTTGCTCCCTCAGAGCAGCCTTCCCTCTCCGGACCCCGTGCGTTCTGCAATCTCTCAGCGGCAATCGATTCCACGCCCTTGTGCGCCAACGCCACCATGCCCGAAAAGAGTTCCCCTCCTGGCGCCCAGTCCCGATGGAGGTTGGTGCTGCCGGCGGCATATTTGATGAAATAAATGTCCTTTCGGCTGCCGCCCCGAAATACATCCGATTGCAAAAGACGCTCAGCGATGCCCCACTCCGGCCCGCAGCTGTGGCGCCGTCCCGCGTTGCTGTATTGGGCCGTGCGTCCCAGAGGGAGAAACTGGCCCCCGGAATCGGAGGGCGTCCCCTCCTTTCCGAGGCAGTCGATCTCGTACATCAGAAATATTCGATCCTGGTTGCCTTTTCCCGTTACGGCCTCTATCAGCTCGTCGGACAGCTTCTCCGGCTCGCCTCGCCCGACCATGTTCGACTGACCCGCCAATATGCAGATGAGGGGCGGCGCGTCGGTGGCCGGGACGTCGTCGTCTTGGGCTTGTGCCGCCATTGTTATTTTCCGCTCACGTACGAGAGGGACAATGCTGGTTCGTGTGGCTTTGTGAAAATTGCAGTCCACAGCGATTCTCGAGCCTGAGTTGGGCCGAACGAGAGCCGAGGCATAGGCAGCGGTTCCGAGAGCAAGAACAAGGAGAGTGGATGCAACGCTCGGAGCCGGCATGGAGGGCGCCAGGGGTACGAATCGACAGACGACTGCTTGACAGTGCATTTGCTCGGTCGTGCACTCTGAGATTGAGACGCCGACGGACCCAGTCGAGGAGTCGTGGGGTTTGACTTTGTGTTGATTGTGTGCATCAGACTTTTTATGTAAGGTACCTTTCATGCTTGAAAGCAGTTCGACAGGAAATATGATGTCATAAAGATTTCTGAGCAAAAGATACCTTTCAAGTAGTTACAAGTATAGATTCCCAAGAACCAAGCCATGACATAAAGTGGCCTCGAAACGATTGGACGAAATGTATTTGAACTCAATGGAAGGTCAAATTGTCAGAGAAGTTGCCGCAGGTTCTTCATGCCGCTGCGCAGCGCAGCCTCACAATCACAAACGACGGTCCCTTCACAGCTCACTGTGTCCACAATTCGATTAAGTCCGTTCTCAATGGCGAAGGTGGTTCGAAGCCGGGATTCCGAACAGCAACGACTACTGCCCGCCATCGACGCTCCCGTCCTCTACCAAGACTATTTGAAAAGCGGCCAGCTCGTTGCCCCTTCCGGAGACGGCGGCGGAGGTTCCGCAGCCATGAGCGAGTCGTCGTGCGGGCTACGGTCCGTCGTCATCTTCATCGTGACCGTGCCCTTCATTTTTTTGGCGTTGACGGGGTGCGTGGTCGTTCCGCCGGGGGAGCTGGCCGTGGTCGTGACGTTGGTACGTGGAGGGTGGTTGTCATCTTGCTTGGCTTCAAAACAGTCAATTCAATAATTTAACCTCTTCTTCCACCTCTTCGTGCATGGTAGGGGCGCGTTGACGTCTACGAGCCGGGTCCGCACTTTCGGACGCCCTTCGTGTCGACGGTTCACATGATGTCCACGAAGACCCAGCTGCTCAGCGAACGCAACCAAATCCCCACGAAAGAGGGGCTATCCGTCAGTCTTGACGTTGCACTGTGAGTTCATTTCATAAAGGGAATATTCTCGGCATGAATTATCAATTGTCCGGTTTTCGCTGAAAAACGCAACCACTCATGGTTCGTTCAATAGCCTATATCGGATCGATCCCAAAATGGCCGGGGAGCTTTACCGAAACGTTGGGACGGACTATGAGAAGGTCCTGATCGAGCCAGAGGCCGCGTCAGTGATTCGTGGTTTCACCTCCGAGAGTGACGCGAAGGCCCTGTACTCTAGCGGACGGCACAAAATCCAGGACGCCGTCAAGGAGGAGTTGGACAAGACCCTCGGGGAGCACGGAATCATCGTAGAGAACGTCATGCTGAAGGACCTGGAGCTGCCGGAGTCCCTCTCACGCGCGATAGAATTGAAGGCGCAAGCGGAGCAAGAGTCGGCGCAGATGGAGTTCATCTTGACGCGCGAGAAACAGGAGGCGGAGCGAAAGGCCATCGAGGCCCAAGGCATCGCTGACTTCCAGCGCATCGTGTCAGAGGGGATATCGGAGCAGACGCTCATGTGGAAGGGGATCGAGGCCACGGAGAAGCTCGTGAACTCTCCCAACTCCAAGATAATTGTGGTTGGGAACTCCAAGGGAGATCTGCCCGTCATACTGAGCGGGTAGGTGTGGCTGTTGTGTCCTGGCACGGGGATAGATAGGTGGCATTTTGAAAAATGTGTGGCTTATTGGACATTTTTAAATCATATTATTGATTGTAATCGTGTTATCCGGTCACACTTCGCCAAAAGGTAGGTATCTTGCCGGGCCTATTTCGACTGTCGCGACTCAAAAAGTCCTGAGCTTGCGGCAACCTACAGCACGTGAATGTGGTCCGCATTCCCCTGCGCGATTAGCCTGTGCCATCACTCCGTGCATATGGTATCTTTTAAGTTAGATGATGACCCAATCTCCGGAGAATGAAATCCATTCAAAAGATGAGACATAGTAGAGTGGATCAATATATTTTCATTAACAATTACCAGTACCCGGGCGTTTCATGACAAGGTTTGATATGGGGCAGTACAAACCAAGGTCTCATCAGTGCACAAGGTGGCACAAACATTGTTGCTGCTTTCCAATACCACAGTGGGGCGGCTTCTCCAGTGCAGCCGCAGTAAGCCCAAGCCTCATCATGCACATCTTTAAAAACTGAATCAGATTATCTTGGGAGAATTGGAAGTACTGTGTGTACGAGCCTTCCTTTTTTACTTGTGTTGCTTCTGTGACAATCTCCGCAGTCAGCCAATCTTCGTTATGCTGATGGTGTGCTTGTAGGCGCTCTCGCACGCAATTGGCTGAGCCACAATTTGCGATCATAGAGCACGCGCACTTCGCATTGTCCAAATATGGATAGGGTAACCAAGACCGTGAGCTTTCTAGATTGTAGAGTGAGCAATTTGAATTGAGATAGCCCGCCAGTGGCGGTTCGTGTTTATTCAAATATTCCATCTCGCATCCCTCTTCGAGCGCATTCGCAACAGGCAACGGATCGCCGCGGAGCGACCTGTCCCCGTCCCCCCGCACAACTGCAATAACAACAAACAAAAAATGCTTAAACATGGACATTGCTTGTTTGTCCATTATTCAAGGACCACCCGCGCCGCAGTCTGAGGCGCAACTTCAACTAGGTTCTCGATGTGATCTCGATACGGTGATAATAAATGATTGGCTCGTAGATCGTTGCGGAAGAGTAAGGTAGCTANGGGGGGAGCGTGAGAGCAGTAGACGGTGGGGGGGGGGGGCACAAACAAAAATTTACCTCATCATTCATCGCTCGCTCGTCCCTCGCCCACTTGCCCCGTCCTTCCCCTATCCCCGGCCGGTGGTATGACGTGCTTGTTGGTCCCTTTTGTCCCCAACTACCGGCCGACAGACACTTGCCTTCTTTGCTGTTGTGGGGGGGGGGGTCGTGAGAGCAATCGAAGGCGGGCGGGCGGGGGGGAGGATCTTACCATGCTCGTCCGTCGCTCTCTTGTCCCTACCCCCGTCCTTGGCCGGTCGTGCGACGTTCGCTCGTCCGTCCCTTTGTCCCTCTCCCCCCTGTCACCATGGGTACGACCGTCGATCAATCAATCCGAGAGCTGAAATGGATGGAATGAAGGCCGCGCACTGGAGCCTGGGGCTGACGCGGCGTGGCTGGGAGGAGGTCGACGGGCCAGGCAGCGCGCGCGGACGACCGGACCAAGAGCCTGCCCCTTTCTTCACTCTCGGCATACATGCACAAACCGCCATGCTGGGCTGACGATATGTAGATATCTACGTGCGACGGCCAAAGATTTATTCGTAACGATGCGTTTTGTTTGTACTATATCATCGTCTAGATACATACGAGAAACACCACATCGGATTTAGTACAAAATTTAAAAAACACTTCTCTACGAGAAGAGAACTTAATGAAACGGACCGAATTAATGAATATCTCACGTGGGATCTCGTAATAAAGAATAAGATTCAAAGGGACTCGTATGTTTTTTCATGCCAACGGGATTGGCTATCGATGCAGTGCAGGGGTGCTATCTCACATGCTATGTAGAACTATGCATCATAAGTATCATTATCAATGGGTTATTTAACAGCTTGAATGCGTCCCTCGCTACCTTACCTTTTATGGAATCGTAAAGGGGGGGGGGTGAGGGTGAGGGTAGGGACTTAAGATCTGTTCTGAAGGAGTTGCCGTGACTGGATGAGTCTCGGGTGATGAAGGCTTGGCTATCGATGTGGTGTAGGAGTACTATCGCACATGCTATGTAGAATTGTGTATTATCCTGTAAGTATCTGTATCAATGCAATATTGGACAGCTTGAATGTGTCTCTTGCTACCTTACCCATATCTCAAAGTGAGAATGGGAATTGGGCCTTATATGGAATGGGAGGTTCGGAAGAAGTGTGAGGGGCAACGCCTCATAAAGGGTGCGCTAATCCATCTGTGGAATTCCGACCTTCCGGCAGTCTTGGTACACTACTTGTCATTCATGTGCGCCGTTTTCTTTGTGATCACTAATTGGGAGAAGGAATCGAGAGAATCGCTGGAAAGAATCGACGAGATGAAGTCGAATCAAGGAAGTCTGAGCGAAGGTGTACTGCAAGCAGCTGTGTGCATACATCATGGAAAGGTCATCAAATAGTTGCTGTGTCAAGTTCTGGCCTGGCACTGTGCTTATGCAGTTGGGCACTTCCATCATTTCTTGACATGTCTGGTTCAGGCTATATTCATATGCGAATCCGACGACGGGTTTTCACCTGAAAGTTTGGTCTGGAGTTGAATGAGGGGAGAGGTGTGCGAATGAATATCTGTAAAAGATAGGAGTACTATGGTACTGTTAACCCTATTTTATTTTGTGTGTTGATGTCTGAATATTTCAGAGAAAGCAACGTGTTCAAAGATGATGGAAAGTATTGTCAGAACAAGAGACGAAGGGGTGGACGGGGGGGCCAAAACCACGAAGCAACCACACGCCACGGTTTTTTTCGAAATTTCTTCAAGTATAAATTTTGTTAGAGCGTAGTTAGCTACAACGCCGTCCCTGCCGACGGCGATATCTTGCCTTCCCCGGAGGCAATCATGGCAAATGAGGGCTCCTAGGGCATCTTCAACACCAACCTGTTGACGATTCGCCATCGGATCCCACCGCGATCGCCGCTCTGCTGAACGCAATAGCGCCAAAGTCAGGCAATTTTTTATTTTTCGCGATCCTGTCCCTCTGGACTCGCATCGAAGACGACCAGCCACTTCGTTCGTCTCTTGGCGTCCCCGAAGACGCCTTCACATTCGGACAGGGCGCTGGGCGCTGTCCCGGCTGATGGCCAATGCGACGCGCACTGGTGCCACTGTTGAATTGAAATCGTACATCTAAAGTTCTAGCTTTGGAGCTTATTGTAAATCCAGAGTCAGTAGTTGCTTGTTAAGAAAGCCCTCAGAATGAAACGGTCCAAGGATTGGGTCCAAGGCCAGGGGCGAGATATCTACTTTTTGACACTCATTCAGCTCCAGGGGGGCCTTGGGTTTGTGCTTGTTGTATCATCACCAGCCCAAAGTACAAACATTCGAGGCACGTTCGACATACCCACTTCCTCTCTTTCTTGCCCATCGGACAGCTCAACATCCGCCGGATGGCACTCAAGCTGACCGCCAACTCCATGTACGGCCGCCTCGGCTTTTCCAACTTGCGCTTCTACGCGCAACCCATCACCGCCCTCGTCACAGCCATGGGCCGCGAGACTTTCCAGCGCACCGTCGACCTCGCCCAGACCGACATCAGCCTCATGATCGACACCTGGATTGCCGACCTCAAGGACTATCCCAAGCGGGAGGTGAACAAGCTGTACCGGACACTCGAGCTCGAGATCGACGGCGTCTTCCGCTCCATGCTCCTCCTCAAGAAGAAGA
>JALLPA010000586.1:0-14066 GCA_036939895.1 Thalassiosira exigua
TCCCAATAGAGTACTTTTGGCCAGACTCCCTTCTTGCCAAGATACTCAATACTGCGCGTGCGCTTTACCCCATGGTAAACACACTTCCCTTTTAGTGAGCCGCTCAACAGTACCGGACTGACGAAAATTTGCTGTGTTGAAGTGTGTGAGAAGGAAGTTTTTTTACCTTATAACATCTCCGTAACACTAAATAGTATTTAGTATAAATTTATATAACTGATTTTAGTTCCTAAAGTTGCTGCCCAGCAGCGTTCGAAATGCTGCCGAGCAGCGTGTCGATGTGCCCCGACAAAATGATAAAATATGTTTCTTTGGAAAATCAGGAGGTCGTGATGTCTGAAGAGTAACAATATTATTTTTGGCAATTAAACTATCCAGATTTCTTAGTTTTTGATAAATTAACTTGTTTTTCCTTGGCTTCGTTGATAGCAATTTTCAATGTTCGTTATCCTTCTTCAAATCTCTGCATCATTTCAGGCTGACGGCCATATTACTTTGGCATAAAATCCCAAGTTGCTGTTTTTTAGCATTGCATAATAATGATAATGATGTATTTAGAAGTTTTTAAGCCTTGCATATGCGTTAGTAATCATCTGGGAATGTTGGAGACTGAATTGCTTTGAATGTATAACAAATGTACAAAAAAGACCGGACTTTTGACGTATCAAAAGTCTAGATTTGACACTGAATAGGTGCTCTGATCCCTTTTGTAGAACCTGATCGAATCCTGGTTGTATATTAAGTGCAATATGTATTTATCAGTGCTCCAGTTACGATAATATAGTCATTATTATTGCTTCGTACATCAAGTTGTCCCAAATTATCACAAAAGGTGCAGCAAGTTATACTACACATATGCAAGCGCTGCACGTGTGAGTCACCGTGTTTGGAATCGAATGTGCCATCCCGAATTTGGCAATTTTTTCTCAGCTGCAATTAGAGTCTGGCCTTGACTTCATTTTCATCACTTTTGACATACTCATGTCAATATTGAAACCGTAAAAAAAAACTCCCAATGAATGAGTTAGGTCAAAAGTGATTGGGAGTCCAGCCACCCTCTGGACCCAGCTCTAGGTACCTCCTTTTTTACACTAGGTATGGTATTTTACACCCCTAGGTAGATGCATATCAATACAACCACAGAATCTTGTTTCGTAAATACAAATCATTTGCAAACTACCAAAATCATAGGATGAATTTAATAAACTTTGTACCCTGAATAAATTATGATACTTATGTCCTAAATTAGGGCTCATTGAACCTATCTCAACAAGTATTTTCTGTTGATGTGCATGCACATAGGTAGGTACGGAGACAAATATATTGCTACCAAGCATTCCATATTCACTCTTTTACAAGGCTGATTTACGGGACTGATTAGCCTTATTAACTGTTTGTGAGGTCTCTAAACAATACTTCCACATACTTCGTTCTGCAATTTGATAATATGTAATGAAGCAGTTGACGAGATTACTTGTCCAATGAATCTCAAGCAAGTGAGTGTCTAAAATGACGCAGTTTACTTAGCTACCAGTTCTACCTATGTTGCTCAGAGTGCTCATTTCTGTCCGTACGCAATGAAGGTAGGGTATTTGTCCTCCTTGCATTTGAGGGTGCAAGCCGGGTGGACCTGAACATTTTTCAAACCCAGCTGATTTTGGTAGAAATCGAGGAGGAAATCCTTGCCGAAGCCATCGTGCGTCCCGATCGATGCCTTGGCGGATTCGCTAATGCTGGAATGGAGCTCTTGGATGGCTCCCCGCGCCTCGAAATCGATGATGCAAAAGTACCCTCCGGGCTTCAGGCAACCCGTCAGCTTTCGCCCGATCGCCGCGACGTCTCGGAGGTGGTGGAAGGTGTAACAGCTCACGACGAGATCGAACCCGTCGTCGCTTCGCGGCAGCTTCGCCGCGTTCGCGTCGCCTTCGTCCAAGACGTCGAGCCGCAACGCCTCGACGTTGTCCCACCCCTCCCGCTCGATCTTCCGGCGCATCCGCTCGACCATGCCGCCGGAGACGTCCACGCCCACGACCTCCTTCGCGTCGCGGCGCAGCCGGGCCGCGAGCAGGCCGGTGCCGCAGCCGAAGTCCAGGACGCGGGTGCCGTGGAGGGACGGGCCGAGGTGCTCCTCCAGGGCGGCGTGGGACTCGCGCGAGACCTGGACGTATTCCGGGTCGTCGTCCCAACTCTCGGCCTTTTCGTCGAAGTGTTCTCGGTTGTGCTGGACCAACTCCGCGTGGCGCGTTTGCTCGTTCGGCTCCTCGGGCGAGGCCATCATCGCGACGATCTTGTGGGATGTTGTGGGATCTGCCGTTCAGGTCTAAGAAGCAGAGCCCTAAAATGGCGGCGTAGGGTATCGTAGTCGTGGTCCACCAGCCTCGGAACTCGGAATGAGAACTGTGAGGAGTAGGCGAGGCCCCTGTTTGTTCATCCAATTCGTGGAGAGGCGCAAGAGCAAGATCCCGCGCAATGAAGATCCCAAGGCCTCCGTAGAAACATCACGGTAGCAAAATACCAATTCCTACATATTAGAAGTAGATAAATTATTAATAATAGTATTTCTTATTAAAATAAATGGAAAATTTATCATGTATTGATCTAATATATCTCTGCAATCGATGGAGACAAATATGAGGATACCACATTTTCGTTACTACTCCTACCTTTTTCGGGTTCGGTTCGGGCGGGGTCGACGGGTCGACCTCTCGGGTCCATTCCTTCCTCCTCTCGAACGCCCGCTATTAGCTGTGAGAGCGTGGCTCGCCCCCACGCTCTTCCCCGCACTATCAACCAAGCAACTCCGTCGATTCCATTGATCGGCCATCGGGCGGATCGTCCAAGAAGGCACGAAGAGCACTGGCTACTCGCTGAAGCCGCGCGAGGCTCGTGGATGAGAATCCATGATGCGCATAAAACAACGAAACATCCAATCTCAAGCAAAAGAACATCCGTCCTCGATTTCATTCGTTCAATCATGAAGGTCAACTTCGTCCTCACGAACACCCTCGCCCTCACAGCGTTTTGCGCCGAAGCCTTCGTTGCGAAGACATCATCGATCCGCTCGGTTCGTGCTCCACAAGTCGGTACGCTGCAGATGGCAGATGATGCAGCCAAAGCAGATGACGATGCTAAGGTTTGCCTCATTACGGGCGCATCCAGAGGGATCGGCAAAAGGTACGTTATCCTCAAACCTTCCCAATATTTCCTCCGAGAAATATGTGCTCATGTTTTTTTTTTCATGCGAAGCATTGCTCTTGAATTGAACAGAGCTGGCAATGTAAAGATTGTTGTCAATGACATCGAGCCTATGAAGGAGGAAGCAGAAAAGGTACGGTTCAAGATAGAGTTACACGACATTGCTTTGCTCGGGACTTAACGAATTTTCTGTTTGTCGACGCAAAGGTCTGCCAAGAGATACGAGATGCTGGAGGCGAAGCCGTTGCTATCACTGCTGACTGTAAGTACAAATTCAGCCGTTGCCTGTGTAGAAGGCGATGCCATGTCCGACTCAAAAGTATTACTCTGATATAGGTTCCAAACGAGAAGAAATCAAGGCGATGTTCGATGAAGTAATGGATAAGTATGGCAAGTGTGATGTGCTGGTAAACAACGCCGGAATCGCTCGCGATGGTTTGATGGTTAGAATGAAGCCCGAGCAGTGGCAACAGGTGAGAAGCCTTGACTACTCACAAAGGTTTGAAATGCAGCTGAAACACGCTTCTCTAAAGAACTAAATCTTGTCCACTCTAAACCAGGTTATCGATATCAACTTGTCAGGGGTTTTCTATGTAAGCCAGGAGTTTCTGAGGGTAAGCAATCATGATGAGTGGGCGTGACTTGCATGAGCTTCATCAGCAAAACCAATTTTAACTTGACATTCCGACGCAGCATGCCCTAAAGAGAAACACAGGTTGCATCGTCAACATGGCGTCCGTCGTTGGCCAGATTGGCAATCCAGGGCAAGCGAACTATGCCGCTGCCAAGGCTGGAGTTATTGGGCTTACAAAGTCTAATGCCAAGGAGTATGCATCGAAGGGAGTGCGCGTGAATGCTGTCTGCCCCGGCTACATCGCCACGCCCATGACTGCCAACCTCGGCGATGAGTTCTTGGAGGAAATGGCCCAGCATATTCCTCTTGGGAGGCTGGGCAAGCCCGAGGAGGTTGCGGGTTGTGTTCGATTTCTTGCCCTCGATCCTGCGGCTGAGTACATGACCGGACATTGCTACGACGTTGACGGTGGCATCGCTATAAATGCGGCGTAGGGATGCTGCCAGGCTGATGTTGTCAAGTACCACCGTATTGATAGCGTATCTAGATTATATAGTCAATCAGAAATGGAAGCCTATCCCCATGAGCTTCGGATTATGCAGTCGGTTCTAGAAACGGAAGCCAATCCCCCTGAGCTTCTTTTCCCTGGGTGAATTGAAAACTGATTTTGACCGGCCAGCCTTCGCCATTCTCATATCCGTGCAAAAGCGAGCCAAATTACTGTGTGCGCCCTTCCGCACTGGACTAGTGTGCCCAAATTTTTCTTTGAACTCCACGAGCTCCTTGAACCTTTTGTTCCACTTGCGATCATAAGTGAGTGGCTTCCCAAAGTTGAAACCCACTCCCTGCAGCGCTTGTTCTCTTTCCGAACTCAGACCACGGTTTCCTTTTTTATAACTACGTTGCAAACGTACCCAACCATCTAATCCTGGCCAATCATCATTGTCTTTGGGGACATCCGTATGGCCATGCTCTTCGCGGAACATTTTCAGCTCCTCCTGAGAGACATCTCAATACATCAGTGTTAACATAAAAACATCAAAATCAAATCATTTGACGTACCAATCTCTGATACCATTTCTCATCATTAGAGGACATGCATCGATGCAAGATGCGCAGGGTGACCTCTTTCATGTTCTTCACCGAGCCCATTCGAAGGATATCGTCTTCCTTGCATTCTGCGTACGTCCGAACCGACGAAGGTACTTTGCTATCGCTCACCAACGTATCGTCGTTGGCATGACGACGGATATATTCCACGGGGCTTGTCAATCTGTCCCATTGGCCTGCTAATTCCGATTCGGCGTCTAACTCATTGAAGATCTCCATGAAGTGTGTGCAGGGAGATCTATCTACATCATTCAGAACAATTCGAGCCCTGAACTTGGTGTAAATGCTGTCGTTGTGTTGACATCTACTCAAGAATTCGTCCCTTCCCATCATGACAATGTATCGATGATTGTGGTAGTTTTCCGTGTGGAATGCGTACTCAGCAATGAAATTGGGCCGCGCGACTAGCTCTAGACTTTCTATCTCACCGAGCACAGTCTTGGAAAAAAATTGTACATGGAGGTCACGAATTGGAAGGACCTCGGTCCAAAACTCAGTGATAATAGCCCGAATAGCGGAGGCAGGCTCGGGGTCAAACTCGAACTCGATGGATTTGTTGTAGGTGTGTGCCACGAAGGTAAAGTCCATGCGGAGGCACCTGACAAACAAGTCCGGTCCCACCGCCTGCTGAAGCAATGAAATAGATTTGTTGCAGAGGCCACCGTTTTTGTTTTTCCACAAAAAGGGATGCATAAGGCCGTACATTCGTTGCTGGACCAAAGGTGCGTAGTGTTTGAAAATGCTCGTCACTACGTCACCTTCTTTCAAGATCATCACGTCGTCTGGAAAAAGAGGGAAGCCGTAAAATGGCACCTCGCCAGTTTTCATGCGAATGTTCTTCGCCTTCTCCATCGCGTTATTCCATGAATTAGAAATTACTCTCACCACGCGATTGCAGTGGGAGGTCATGGCCTCAGATAGGAAAGGGATGTGATCGCGATAAATGACCCACGAAGGAGACCCGGGCACGACCAGATCAGAAGAAGTGGGGACTCCACTAACGGGATCGTATGCCTCCAGCTTCGGCGCGGGAGCCCCAGGGACAGGCGTTAGATAGTACCCTCTTACCGAACGCGTTTTCGGCGAATAGGCCTCCAGCTTCGGCGCGGGTGCCCCAGTGATGGGCGGAGCATAGATTCGGGTGGGGTTGCTCATCGTCGTCGTTGTAGTTTTCGAATAATAATGCTTTTGTTGGAAGGGCATTTTCATTTCCGTTTTGGGGCCCGACTCAGAAGCGTTTATGGATACCAGCGTGTTGTTGTCTCCTCCCAACGAAGCGTTTTTTCGTTGTTCACTTCACGTTTTTTCTCTAAATAAAGGCATCCAGCTATGTTTGTCTACAGTCAGGTTAGTGGTTTTTGTGCTTATTATTCGCTGAAATACTCTCCATGGCGATAATTAATCTGGCGCGATTCGATGAACAAACCAGTCTCGCCCAACGAAAAACATGACCATCGGCACGTCGGTACCATACTGTCGTCTGTTTGCGACTTGCACCTATTTGATGGCCACAAATATTCCAAGGCCATGGTTGACTCCCGCCCACGCCCCCGATCACGCTCACGCCGCTCACGCTCACGCTCACGTTCTCCGGCCATCCCTTCGCCGGCACGCCACCACGATCGCCAGCGCCGCCGAGTGGAGGACGAGAGTAACGCCTACAACGACGTGGAGGACACCCAAGCTGGTTGGTTTTGGGCCAACGATGACGAGGACGCCGAGGACGAGAGTGGCGACGACGACAGCGAGAGCTCCGACGACGAGAGTGGCGACAGCAATCAAGGCTCCGACGACGAGGGCGGGCGCCAACGTCAATGAGGGCGCCGATAATGAGAGCGGAAACGCAAACAACCCTTACTTGCTTTTTCGTCGCGCGAACGTCAAGCGGAACGAGTCCCGCCTGAGACAATTGGGGCTGTGGCGTTCCCCCAAGGCGCCTCCAGTCCCACGTCAACGACGTGCGCCTCGCCATCGGCGCGTGGATTGGAACCGTCGGAGCGATCTAGAGAGGAGGACGCGCTCCTCGAGGAGTGGAGCGGTGATCGGGACCGACTCGCAGGTCGCGCAGCGGGGGGAGAGTGGATCGCAGGTCTCACAGGTGGGAGACAGCGAGTCACAGGTCGCGCGCGTTGCCGTGGGGAGTCGGGTCTCCGTGAAGTGGGAAGTCGGCTGGCTCGAAGGGAAGGTGACGAAGATCAATCGCCGCAAGAAGCGATTTTGGGTGAAGTACTTCTGCGATGGAGAACTGAATGAGCACTATCTAGAGTCACCTGAAGAAACGCCATGGCGACTGATTGACGCTGGGGACAATGCAGTCGCAGGCGATGAGGCGGTAGACGACATGGATGGGAACGAGGACGTGGAACGCGCGGACAACGCAGCCGAAGAGGAAGAGGAGATGGGGGACGGCGAGATGGACCCGCCTTCGCCGGTATTCGTCCCTTGGGTTCGTCATGGGCCGGGCCCGAGGCTCACCCTCGCGTTGAACCCGAACTGGGGTGCGTACCCGCCGGGGTCGAGGGTTCCCGGATTGACAGAGCGCAGGGCTGGGTGGACGTACGTCAATGATGCAACGGGGCGATCCTACGAGAAGGCTCCCAAATTCTAGAAACGCGGGAGGCTGTGTTTCATAACGGCGTGGAGGAACGCACGGATACATTCCGAGGACGACAGTGCGGGACACGCAGAGCATCAAACTATTCATAAAGATCAAGGATACTAAATACAATCGTATACAGTTCGATTTCTTGCCCTCGATCCTGCGGCGGAGTACATGACTGGACATTGTTACGACGTTGACGGTGGCATCGCTATCAATGCGGCGTAGGGATACACCCCACAAGATACCGTTAGATTTGGAGTAGACAATGTATCACTCACGAAAACGATGCAGCACATCAATCGCACCAATCACCCAAATATATATGCAGAGACTGTGCAGTTTGCATCCCACAGAATGTGTAACAATCCCTCACCAAAGCCCACTCAAAAACAGGGCACCTCTCGTCATGGAGATTCTAACATGACATGTTGACACAGGCCCGTTCTCCGGTTCGATCTAGCCTGCAACATCGTAATATAAAGTTTTAAGTGCTGATTTATCTCTGCTCAGTCAACTGGCGCCTTCAGCAAGAGGGCCTGTGTCGTGATAGTTCTGCACCATATGTATCATTGTACCTATATTGTCATGGATGGAGCATATTCTATGTACCCTTCACAGGTGGCTCAAGGACGTCATAGCAGACGTCAGTTCTACCCGGTACTACTCCCATGTGCACCCCAAGAGAAGGCAGCAAACAAGGGTGAGCGTTGGCAAGCGGCAATGCTCGCCAAGATTATATCCAAACAACAACTCACCTGGTGAGGAGGAGACGGAGACGAAGGAGGCACGCCTGGTGGCAACCCCCAAAGAAGAATTCAGCCCAGTGGCTGAAAACAATCAGACTTAGCGCTCAGTGACAGGAAACGATGCAACAAGCAACAACCCCACCTCCTAATTCTGTGGAAGTGCCAGCGCCCTCAGCGCCAGCGCCCCCTTTTCAATGCCACAATTTATCACCCAAGAGACGATTAATTTCCTCACAACTGACGTTTGGAAGAATTTGCTAGCCATCCAAACGCCATGGGAGCTAGAACCTTCTCCCCCAAAAATCAGGGGATGAACCAGATATAAAGTATTTTTGTGCACCTGTGGTGTATCCCAAGACAGGGGAGGTAATAACCAATTACCAACGCTCGGCCAATGACCCAGACCCTGAACTGCAAGAGGCATGGCACAATACCATATGAGGAAGGAGTTTGGGAACGTGGCTCAAGGGGACGAGCACACCAGAACAAAGGGCATGGACGCAATGTTTGTCTTGGACCAAGCCCAAATTGACCAAGTTTCAAAGAACAAAATTATTACTTACGCTCGCCTTGCTTTCGATTTCCGCCCCCAGAAATCTGACCCAAATCGTGTCAGGGTGACAACAGGAAGGCAGTTGATCGAATACCTGGGGGAGCTTTTCACCAGAATTGCAGATTTATCCACAGCCAAGATTGTATGGAACAGCGTGTTCAGCACACATGGTGTAAGGTATGCATGTTATGACATTGGCAACATGTATTTGCACATGCCACTTGATGAATTCAAGTACATACAAATCCCATTCAACATCTTTCCCCAGCACACCATCCAACAGTACAGTCTGCGTGAGAAAGAGAGAGGGGGGGTTGTTTAGGTTGAAATTTTCTAGGCCGTTTATGGACTACCTCAGGTGCCCTGGCAAAATAATTGCACAAAGAGCGACTTGTCCCCACTGGATGCTATGAGGTGTGACACACACCCGGACTCTGAAAGCACCAGACTTGCCCTGTTGCCTTTTCCTTCGTGGTAGACGACTTTGGCGTGAAATATGTCAGAAAGGAGCACATGGAGCACTTCGTGAACGCCATAAAAAATATTACCTGTCCCGCTGTTGGAAGATTGGGGGGGGGGGCTGAGAAATGGTTGGCGTTTGTCATGCAAAAATATGTCAACAATGGTTTGAAAAAGTATCTGCGTTATCCTCGTGAAAAAAACACAACACACCCCCTCCACACCGCCCCCTGCCGCTATGGAAAGGCCACACAAGAGCCACTCCCAGCCGATGATTTCCCCCGCATTGACAGTGAAAAATGCACCCACATTCAGCAGATTGTGGGGGCGTTCATGTACTACGCATAAGCCATCAATCCCACGCTCCTCCTAGGGATCTCCATCCTGACGAGCAAGCAGTTGCAGACAAATGACCAAAACTATAGAATTGATGCTCGGTTACTTGGCAACCAGTCCCAACACTAGGATGCGCCTCTACTCCTCCGACATGATTTTGAATATCCACTCGGACGCATTGAACATGAGACAGTCAATTCGGCCAGGAAAGGCCCCTTCAGTAGTCAGAATCTAGTATTAAGGTGTAGTCCATTGGCAAGTTGCTCCGATCCCCCTGTGGTCAGGAGGGATCGCACTTCTTAGTTGTTATTCAGGCTAATTGGTCAGTCAGTCAAGTTGTGTTGGCTGGCTGCACCTTGCCCCTCGAAGCCAGCTATCACCATCAAGCCAGCAACAAGCAAGCAGGCACACAACAACCAACCGAATCACAGGTCAAACGTTGAAATCATGAAGCCAACGGCCTCTTGTACGTGGGAATCTATATCCCCATAACAATTGCCATAATTGCAACAAAGGCATGGCGCGATAGCATACTTGGGTCAAAGTAGGTACCATAAGTACCACGGTAGATCGCTAAGTGTTTCGGTTGAGCCGATCAAACCGGTGGCAAGTCCCGTGCGACGTATCGCCCATCAGCGCGCCCAGCACGCACACAGAAAGTTCTGGAAGCGGCCGACGTGCGTGCACACAAGCTTCGTTTGGGGCCAAATTTATCAGTCCCCTCAAGGTCAATCGTCTCCTCTCGAGGGCTTCGGATGAACTTGCAAAAATGGCCTCAAACTCAAACACAAACAAAAGCGAACCAGACAGAATCATACGTATCAGACAAGACATTGCTTGCTTCTAAACCAAATACTTGTCATAAGGTCAGCAGATTCTTTCCTCAGTGCACACAGACATGATACCCTTTCGGGCATGATTAGGGATGTGTCAGTCATGGGGTCATAATACTGTCACCAATACAAAAGGCATTGTCATCGATTCAGTCAAGGTCGGAAAAGTTCTTCGACAGTCTTTTAAAGACAGGTTCATTCATAAGGCCTTGTGGTAATGTATGCGGCTGTGCTAATGCGATCCGAGGGATCGAATTCGATCCAATTTGAAATCGGGGGGTGCCCTTCTCCGCTTCACGAGATAACCCTAGCATGTCGCATATCAAACGAAAGCAAAGCAGTCGCTTCGTTTGAAAAAAATACGCCCAGGGTCCACGGCCACCTGGGGAGCAATGGCTGTGCTCTACTTTATGCGAGCCGCTTTGTATCGGCGTTTTTTGGAAAACAAATTTACCGTAAAATACTGTAAAACTGGTTTTCCAAAAACGGGCCTGCGACCGACCACCAATCACTATGATTTAGGATTTGTTAGTTTGTTTTTTAAACCAGTATTACATGGATCGAATTTGATCCATAGCCATTTTTGACCATTTGATGTCCACGATTGGTATCAGATTGTTGATATTGCCCAGAACCCTAATGTGAGCGTGCTCGCGAGCGTGCCCAGATTAGGGTGCTGAGCAATATCAACAAAATTAACACACGAGGTCACGGGTTGGAAATCCCCGTGTTGATAATGTTAACTGCGTGTAAGTCCTTGCCGCTGATGTCGCCGTTCCTTGGGATCCGCACGTGCGCGCGCTGGAGGGTTTGCACCCTGGCTAAGCTTCGTTTGCGAGCGAGAATGTTCCGCCATTCGGCTGATCACACGAGTCCACTTGGTGGCCTTGTGTGTCAGTTTTGTTAATTTTACCCAGAATCTCAATCTGGGTAAAATTAACACTGGCCGCGGCCATCAGGGCTGCGGCTCCCCGTTGCCGGAGTGGCGGGGACAGAGGCCCGTTAGGGCGAAGTAAAAGAAGAGCTAGCCAGCTATAATAAACTAAGAGGCAGCAGAGGACGAGTGGCCGTAACTGATAGCTGACGAGTTTATGACTACGACTACATGAAATGCCAGCGCTCTGCTCTCGCTGCTCGCCTGTTGACGCCGCAACCACAGCTCCCGCCGTGACGTGGAACGTGTGGCTGAGAGGGCGCGGACGTGGTCTGGAGCCCCCAGTATTAGGAGTCCCCTGCAGGGGGAACAATAAGTCTCTTTTTTGAGTTTGTTTTTCCTTCTAATAAAAAATAACCATTTGTTCCCTGGTCTCTCTTATTTTTCGGATTGACTGGGTGAGGCGAAGCGATCGAGGGGGGGAAACCGGGTGGGATGTGGATGGGGTGGCATCGAGGGAGGATGGGGGGGCAACGAGGATGAACAAGGTAAGCATTTTGCTTTTAGTTCTTCTATTTTTAATAAAACAAACACTTATTAATCCTCTTTCTCTCTCCACAACCAATTGAAGAGGTGAATCATTGGAAAGCCGGAGCAGGAGGAGGTTCGGGAGGAAAGGAATAGGGAGGACGAACGTAAGTCTTCTTTTGTTTATTTTTGTGAAATACATCATTTAATATTTTAATCTCTTTTTCCCTTCCAACAATGACCGACAAAAGACGCCCCCCCCCCAAGGCCCTATCCGCATCGTCGATCGGCATCCTTGGCGCCGCAGGGGCGCCATAAGGATGCCGCTCTTGAGCGGGTTGGGGTGGCGGCGGAGCTCCCTTTGGCCGCCTCCCATCTCGCCGGGCCAATCATACCCCCCGGCGGGAACCCCCTGTTGGCGACCTTCCCGGGCTCCGTTGGCGCCCAAACGATACTTTGCACTCCTCCAGGTTGTGGGGGAGCGAACCGTATCGTTTCGGCGCCAACGGGGGCCAGGGGGGATACCGAGACGGTGGGCCAGCAGGATTCGCTGCTGGGCAGCACCACCACTGGGGTTAGTCAATTGGCTCGTTTGGGGCCTAATTTTGGAGTTAGGAGGACCCCAGGATACGGTTCGAAAGCTGAAAAGTAGACAAATCGTTTGCTTCAATCGAGGGGTAATTCCATTTAAAGGGGGGATACCAATTTGGGGTACAACTTAAAATTCGCTGCCCAGCAGCGTAAAAATAGGTGTGCTCCCACAAAACGATACTACATTTCATCCAAAGACCAAGAGGAGAACATGGATAAATGGCCAAAAGATGCATGTGTTCTACTGAACCGAGAACAAAAAGAAAAGGAGTAGGACAGAGCAATATCCTCATTGGACAGAGTTAGATCCGACCCCCACACCACAGCGTGGGGGTCCAGGTGGCCAAATGGACATACAGTAGAGTGTAGCTAAAATTTCCTCATCTACTCGACGACTACTTTCGATACTGCCATTAAGCCCCGCTGTATTTGATTGTTGCAGCACAACCACACGGACCACGCTCCTTAATTGCGGTATCATCTTCTCTCTAAAGCCCATTTTATTGCTGTTGCCGAACTCCTTTGATCTCGTTTTCTCCCCTCTTCATTTCACTCTGTCTCTCCCTGCTTTCTTTCACCCTGTCCACTAGCACTGCTTTCCCCTCTACCCCCCTCAATCCCCTCCTCCCGCTTGTCCTCGTCCTTTCTCCTTCTGACTCAGAGCCTCCTAGATTATCTCCTGTCCAAATATCCCCCGCAATGATGACTGGTGATCACAACCCATGAACTCCAATTGCCCGGGCCTTTCCCTCTGAAATATTTTCATGGAAGAAAAAGTGGAAGTGAGAAAGGGGCCAAACATTTTGTGGCGTTCGGTGCCAAGAGACCAGAAATTGGAGTCGATTCGCAAGAGGGCATTGGTTTGCAAAAACACTTACCCGAGAGCATTCGTTCGGCCTGTCGATTTAGATGTCATAGCAATAATGGAACAACTGCCAGCGACGGCGACAGCTAAGGGAACACAAAAAAGGCCTGGCGACGGCGGAGGCGACAGTTGGAAATGAAGGCCAGTTGAATGAAATATGACGGCAACGGTGACAGCGGCGGTTGACGGAGAAGGTGATAACCACGATGGCCAAGGAAGGTGAAAGCAACCACGATTGATAGAAAGGGAACGGCGACGGCGACGGCGAGATCTCGAGACGGCGACGGCGACATCGACGGCGGAAGCGGCCCAAGCAACGACGATAGTGGTGGCGACCTTGTAAATGGCAACGGCGAATGGCCAACGAGACCGACATCGAACAAATGGCAAAGGCAGGGGCGAGGGCGAAGGCGAAGTCGAATCTGATGCGGGAGGCAAAGGTGTCGCGCGGAAGGCGGTCGTGGCGTCATGCGTCCTCCCTCGGTCGTCAGTTGTCGTTCAGCGTTCAGCGTCCGTTCTTCATTCGGTTGTCGTCGGTTGGCGCGGTTTGGTTTTCGAATTTTAAAAATCAAAACAAAAAAGGTTTTCATTTTCGCTTTCGTAGGGCAGTAATCACCATTGGGGTCGTCGAAAAGAACTCGGTCATGTCGAGCGTAGCACGAAGAATTCGTGAATTTGATTTTCAAATTAAATTTTAAACCTACGAAATCTGGAACCCCAATGTCCAGTTCCCTGCCATACGCTTCCCCGAGGGTGGTCACATTGACGGCCGACTTTCCCAGTAGATTTTACCGATTTCT
>JALLPA010000587.1:0-14062 GCA_036939895.1 Thalassiosira exigua
GGTTCCCCTACAAGTTTATATTTAGGGGAAAATACATCCGCACTAGTGCTGATACATCATCCCCTCCCCGGCGCGGCCGACCGCCCAAGCAAGCAAAAGCAAATGCCCCGCAGTCGCCCCGCCCTTGCCGCGAGGAGGGGGAGATGTGCTGAAATCTGGGAGTTGGGAGCTGGGAGCTGCCAACCATTACTGCAACCTAGCCTACCTCTATCCTTCCTACCACATCCGCCCTTGACGGCGCGGATCTGAGCGGATAGGGTCTCTTCATCTCCAACACGCATGGTCATGGTCTCTTCCATGATGGCGTCGTCATTAGAGCCAATGTATATTTCACGGTCATTCACTCCAGCCTCCTCACGTATGATCTCGCTGATCCACGCTATACTGGCATTCTTGGCGATCGAAGTTCGAGCACTATCGCCTCGCCCTCCACGGACAGCAACTCTCCGCCGGCGAAATGCCAGAGCCTTCGTTGCTCGTTCGTTCGCCTCTTCGGGTCGCGACGCCCCGTGCGTCAATGATTCCGACGACTCGATAGCAGATACCTGCGCCGGCGATAGCACTATGTGTCTGGTGATGTTTCGTCTGCCATCGCGGCACACGTATGGGTTTGTCCGCGATTCTAGCTACGACTTGCCGATGATTGAACTGCGCAGCTTGGTCTGCGCCATGGAGGGATGCGACGCCCAGGATGTTCAGTTCGCTCCCGTCCATGAACGACAGAGGAAAAGGGGAGGCACAAAACCAACTCCCATGAAGGCGAAGGCGAAGAAGGCTAAATATCCACATGGGGTACAATCGCTACATTGGATGACAGGTGACATTTCTCCTCGGGTCATCGCCGAAGCAGCTTCACGTGCAATTTTGACTCATGCTACTTTTGACATCAAAGAGAGGATCTGCTTCTCAGAAACAGATTGGAATGGTGCATCAAATGATTGTTGTGGCAATGCTGGCATTATCTTAGATCATATGGATGTGATAGACATGACCAATCCAAATATAAGCCGTGACGATCGTTCTAAATTGATTGGGAGTATATCTTGCTCGATTGCGAAGCAAATCCCGAAGTTTCAACAGCGATTGCAACAGATTTCAACAAATGACATTGAGATTCATCGTCGGGGGGTGAAACCGTGTCCAATTATCATACACGACTGCATCCCTTTAACACAAGACGAAGGCGATTGCCAAGGTTGTTTGCACCAAGTATATTTCGGCTATCGGACGTCGATAGGGCCCGCTGGTACGCGAGGTGCTCCCAGCCAGACTCTGCGGAGGACGCATAGAGGATTGTTGAAGGAATACGCCCTTAAGAGAAGGGCCGGAATATCAAATGAAACGGGAATCACTAGCACAGCAATGGAACCGGAAGTTGGCTTTCTCATGGCGAATCTGGCATTGGCCGGCATCAAACAGGGCATGAGGGTCCTGGACCCCTGCTGCGGCTCTGGGAGCCTATTGCTGTATGCTGGCGCCTTGGGTGCAAAGAAACTGGTAGGGGTCGATTCCGACCAGAATGTTTGGGAGGGGGCAGAATGCGAGTTTCGAAGATACACAAGCGCAGCCGATGGAACGCCGTTGCCAGTACCATCGTTCTTCCATGGAGATGTACGCAGACCTTCCCGGACGGAAATGCTATGCACTCCAAACTCTTTCGATATTATACTGTGCGATGCCCCGTATAATATTGGTGCTCCGGTGCTTGTAGATGGAAAGGATATTCGGCCGCGGAATCACCACTTCAAAAATAATGACTTTGGCTCCAAATTTGATGCATCCAAACAGGATTCAGCAGTAGATCTCATACCTTATATTCTCGCAATAGCATCGAGGGTCCTCGTTGATGGGGGTAGAATTATTCTCTTCCTTCCTGTGAGGGGAGAAGATGCATCCAAACTTCTGGAGAAGGTTGATAGATGCAACAGTTGTCTTCACCTCTTAAAATGTTCATCGAGGCTTCAGTATTTCGCGCCTACATTCTCTCGATGGCTTGTTTGCATGGAAAAACGCCTGACTTAACATAACGATACAAAGCAAGTAGGCAACACAGCCATTGTATTTTGTAAACTTTTGGGTCAGAACACTGGCCAATGATCTGGTGTGCTTGGGAAATAAGAGATCTTGTTTGGCACCGCCATTTCTGGAGTAATAGGTGACCCATCTGGTTTGCATTCGCCTTTGCCAAAGGTACTCAAACACCCAAACCACAAATTATTAATTTGGCATTCACTACCCGGTAGCAACGAAAGTAGCTTATAGCTGCACTGGTGGTCAAAAATGTTGAAAGTGAGTTTCCCCTACGCATAGGATAACTGACTTTGAAAGCCCACAGAAATATGTTTTCTGGATACATATGTTCTCGTTACAAAATAGCGGGCCAGGTTATCTACCTAATCTTTCAGAGCTCTTGCAAAAGAATATCAACGTCGAAGATAAAAGTCCACAAATGCTCATTCATTGGAACACATACACATAAGAAGCTCATTTTGAAAGATCAATATCATTCAGGACTCAGACTAAGTTACTCTCTTATCATCAACACATTTAACTCTTGAATTTAGATATTGTACTACATAACCATATACCAACCACGATGTGAAAACTCCTTTGTTTTGTATTTGTCCTGGGAGATGAGCATGACTCTTGACAGAACTATCTATTCCCATAACAAAACAAAACCCAAGAGTCTGCTGATAATCTTTGCACTTGTTTTACACACACCTGCGTTGATGCTAACTGTGTTGTGTGGTATGCGACGGATGGCAAGAGAGCGATAGAGAAAATTGATTGTACGGGTTTTGCACAAATGATCCTATGCAACAATCCTCCCAATCACTTTACTCTGTTCCGTCATAGATCCACCTCATTACACTCTACCACTTCCACGACACAAGATGTATATTCCTTTTTCGTGCTGACATGGAGATATCTTTTGTTGCGGATACCTTAGAATGTAATGCGGTTGAGCTGTGGCCGTGCAAAGTCCAGTGGATGAGAGGTGAAAATCACATCATTTTTTAGTAACTCAATTTTTTTATTGGTAACCAGACAATGAGCATCAACATATTTATTGTATGTGTCTGGTATGTTGATGTTCCACATAGAATAAACCGAATATTAACATGTGATGTACGTTAGATGTTGGAATCTGTCATATCTAAAAGAAATATTTGAGCAAAGTTTGTAGGGAGACCATTATTAAAAAACTATGCGCCATCTCCGGGCAGAAAATTGGATTTTTGTCAACCGAACAAACCAGAATTCTTGAGACTATTCATTGTGTCTGATGCCCCCATACTAGAAGCAGACTGCTTTTGAATTTCTTTACTACCATTGCTGACTGAATGGGTCGGCCTTCTGAAATGAAAGGATGTGCAATTGTTCCAATGATGCACATGCTGGTGGTAGTAAACTTTAAACTTTATAACATTATTCGCCATTCTCATTGATGTATTTGTTCTCAATATTCTATCGATATGGTCATTGCGAACATATTTCATTACTTGTTTTGTGATCATTCGATCATATTTCATTGCATCCAAGTTATTTCTTGCTGACATTTTCAACTCAGAGATGGATATGAGTTTGACCAATACCACCAGTTTGGAACTACTTTAAATATTTATCCTATTTCGAACCCTTACAGCTGAATGTACTCATTCTTACATCTTATTTTTGGGTATACTGAAGAGAAAAAAATCACTCAATTGCTGACGAAATTGTGTCAAAAGTCGTATGTCGGCTGGAGGCGTGCTGATGGCCAGCTCTCATTGAGATTGAGTGTCAGCCAACACTGCAGACCTAGTTGGAACCTTTATTGTTCCCATCAACCACTTTCTTTTGATGTTGATGCTAAAATGAATCGTTTAAACAACGTCAGGACTACTAGAGTTGATCTAAGCTTTGTGCACTTGAAATGGTCCAAAAGAACTGCATTCAATTTTGGGGCAACACTGCAATAGAAAAATTGGTCACACGATATAAACAAGCCAATAACCATACTATAACCAATTGTCCTAAAAATGAAAATATGACCAGCAGTATAGCCATTTCACCCCTTGAGGGCAATTTGCGGTCAAATAACCAATACTAGATTTAAAACATTACCCTAGTATGTAATTCCAACCCATGTAGAGCCAAACTCTTGAGCAAGATACATTTAATATGTAATTCCTTTGTGTGAGGCATTTCAAACTGCACCTGACCTTTATTGAACTAAAACAGTGTTTCAAAAACCGCTGGTATTTTCCACCAAACCCAAACAGTGCAATCAACAACAGGTATTCATGTACACCTTACATATGATAGGTACCTACCTATCACAACTCGGATGGAAAATTGAGCGGTATGGGCACGCTTGGGGAAAGAGAAGGAAAGGGCTTAAGCTAGGAATTACTATTGGATTTTTGCCTCTGTTTTCCTTATTTTTGAAAATACATATATAGACTCCGCGCCTGCGAGGAGGGAGGGGGCAACGGGTCGGTGAGGCAAAGCAACACAAGAGCAACTGCAACTAACGTCGACCGCCCGCTTGCGCCCCCCGCCCGCCTCCGGCTTCACAATCGAATCCAGACCATTTTCATAATTTTCAATCTTCAGGACTGATCCACCCACGGTCTCGGTCTCAGTCGTTGCCAACAGACAACGGCGAGGACTCTGCCGATGCCTCTGTGGCCGCCCGCGAGGCCGCCCGCGAGGCCGCCCGTCACCTTTCGTCGCTGGCAGTCGCGCTCGTCATCACCGCAGCCGCCAGCGGACCCGACCACATCGCCAGCAGACGACGGCGAGCATGGCCGTTGCCTCTGCAGCTGCCTGTGGGCTCGTCTGTCACCATGGGGTCATCGGCAGGCGTGTTCTGCTGCCCACCAACGGTGAGCATTGCTGTTGCCTCCACGGCAGCACGTCAAGCCTCTCTGTCACCCCGTGGAGGAGCAACGAGCATCATCTATTGTACATTTTCCTCACGCCGCCCTTTCCTCAAAAAATAAGTGAAAACCGTCCATAGGTACGTAGTGAGTAGTTTGTACGCACGCACCACCAAGCTGTCCAAAATTGGTCCATCCAGGGAAGAAACCTCGACCCTAGAGCGGAATCCATAAAATGACGGGACAGTCTGGCCGACAATGATGGACGTGAAACACGCTCACCACTCAAGTGGACTAAGAACATCACATAGAAAATAGATATTATCCACTATCTAATTCTGCATCCATCAGAGAATTTACACCCACTCACAGCAAGCTCTGTTCCTATGTGAGATGAGACGTCAAGATGAGCTTCTGTTGGAGGTTGATTTGATAAAAGATCCCCATGGCACCATGAATCAGGTGCAAAATCACTGAGCACTGCAATAATCAGTGCCAGAATGTTGTTGTCAGCGAAAGGACCAGCCAAATGTAATATAGATCATCATCTGGCTGAATTGCGACTCTTCCGTCTTTTCAAGCTCACCAATACCAGAAAGCCATTGATCTAATAGAACTTACACGAAAAATGTAAATGTTACCTTATGGTGGTCTATGAAATAATCAGGAATTAGAGAGACAAGCAGAACATTTTGGGATGTCTACATTTTGGCTGATTGACTTGCTGGAGATAAAATTAAAGAATAGTTCTCCATGTATCTTCATTTCACGCCCAAGCTTTCAGCAAGAGATGTTTGCATCAATTGTTGGCACAACATTCGTCAACTCGCACAGCAGAGTAGCATGAATAGCTAACTCGTCACATTTTCAAGATAACTAAATGATAATCATGCAAATCTTCAACAACCACTGTTCTATATCATACTCTAAAATTTAACCAGGGCATGCATGATCCTAGGTTTTTAAATCATCTTACATTTCGTCATGTTGTATTTTGTGTCCTTGCTTGAAGCAAAAATTTGTAATATGATGATTTGCAATAAGATGAGGCTATCAAGCAGGCGGATGAACCCCAAAAACATACAAGCAATGCCTCATTGAATAGCTTGTTACTGCTCCTCATGAGTGTCTGCATGACCAGTCCACCATCATCTCCAGCAGATAATGCAATTACCAACATTTGACTGAGGAGTGTCTTATGTCCATGTCATGTTTGAAATTCATCTTCAAGAACAGCATACACTTGACATTGTCGATGCAGACCACAGCCACATCAATGGGTTCTCTATGCTCACAGCAATCTGAATATTCTGCATGACCTTGACCCCCATTGCTCTGTACCCACCACTTTTGTTGTTGGGAGATATGCTGATATTGAGCTTAACTCCAAGGGAGGTTGATTTGGCAAGACACACAACCAAGATACAGCACAAACTGACAGGATATTGTAGTGATCTACCGCTGAAATATAGTTACGACTACAAATCAGTCAGATTTTAGCAAACAAATCACTCTCCATCAATAAAAAATCATTATTCAATGTCAAAATTATTTGTTTGGTTGATAGAGTCTCTGGCTCTGATTCTACGCCAGTCTCCGTAGGTTCCACGTGGTACCGGTCATGGCACACACGTGTGACCGTTGGCCGTTGCCGCTGAGTCGAGTCAAGCATCGCCAGACCCCGGCCAGACAATAGAGCGCCGGACCGCGGCCGCGAGCAGACTAGACTGTAGATAGACGAGCCATGAGCTCATTATTTAGCCTACGATCTTATCACCGGCAAATACTGCCGCTATGTCTAGCCTTGGCATCAAATACTTTTCGCCAAAAAACAGGCAGATTTGTCCAACACCAAACACAATTTATTTGAAATCTTCTTCTTCTTGTTTATTTGTTGTTAATTCGTACTACATACTGGTGGCTACCGACAAACCCAATCAATAGTTAGACACTCCAAGAGACTTTCACACACCTGCCTTGCGCTCGCAGCAATACATCAGGGCTACATCCACCGTGCACGGGACCCTGATTGGGAGAACACGCACCAGTCCCAGTCGACAACCATGCCCGGCTGCGCAGCAGCCTGGACATCCCTTGTCGTTGCTGTTTGGAAATCGTACATGGAGTGCACGAATTTGGATGGAGCACGTTCACGTTAGGCGGTCCTGAATGGCTATGACCCTCACACCAGGGAGGTTCGAATAGGCCAAAAAGAGATCCAAGCCGTGGGCAAAAAAGGCTGGCTTTCAGGTTCTAGTCTCAACATAGTGCAAGCACTTTACATCGTCACGGAGGCTCGGAGGGGTCCATCGCTGTTGCTCGGATGGAGCCAACACTCATGCTTGGAAGGGGCCAACGCTGATGCTCGGAGGGGGCCAACGCTGATGCTCGGAGGGGGCCAACGCTGATGCTTGGTGCTCGGAGGGCGCCAACATAAACACTGGTGCTCGGAAGGGGCCAACACTGATGCACATTATTTGTTACATTCATTAGCCCTATTTACCAAACACAGTGCAACACGAGGCCCAGGTCCACATCCTCTGTCCTCGTTACCTGTCTTACAACGGCCGAAGCCGTGGTGTCGCCAATCTCACCCTGCTCGGAACGTCAGTGATCCACCAACATAGATAGGCGGCGTGCTCAAGGTGGGGGACGTCATGAACAGATCGGCATGGTGGTGAATTCAAATGATTACATATGCGTCCATCACCCCACAAATAATATTTGCTCATCAAACACTGATCAGTACCTCACAACACGCAGAAAGAACATCTCAATCCTTTCTACTCACACTGCAGAGCCTTAAAAGAGAGATTATCAGCAACCTCAGCGAATCATCCATCAATCTTTCAACAATGGATTCTCCTTTCTGCAGGCTTCAACTTTGTCGTCCAATAGCAGATGTTTCTGTGGATCTTCGATCATTTGGAGGAGCTCAATCACCTTGCCACTTCTCGGGCAGCTTTTGGAGTGTACGGCGCCATCCTCGCCTACATACTTGATCCAAGCCCCCGGGATCCGCTCGTGCTCTCCATCAATCTTTACCGACCCCGTTTCACCAGGGGTGGACAGTATCCGGAAGTTTTCGCCGTCAACTTGCAGCGCCGCGTGGTGGTCGATGCCTATCCCAAGTTCATAAGGGTGCCGCTTCATCATGGCATCGAAATCCGTCATGCGCGGCACACCGTTGCTTTGGATACGATCGTAGTGAGGACAGCACAGCCCGGGCCAGATGCCCAGCCCGTTCACTCGGATGTATTCCCATTCTTTGGCGTTTCCTCCCTGATCAGCTGCTTGGTCTCCAATATAGGACGACCGCAAACCGTCCCCTTCTCCAACGTTGGATGCTTTCCCCTCAAACTGCTTCAGCATAGCAGTTCTATACGATTCAGGATCTCCGGAGTCCGAATGACCCCCGTCAAACCAGCATATGGCACCCGCAGATCCCCCAGCCATGACCTTGCCGCGGTGGGCCGCACCTCTGAGAAGCTCGTCCAGCCCTAAATACTCCCACCTATCCATTGCGTAGAGCGTATTCCCGCCGCTGACCAATATGATGTCGGCCCTGTCCACTGCCTCCTCCATCGCCTCCCTCTCCACGCTTCGATTCGCCACGTCCAGCGAGTCGACGGCGACGCCCATCTCCGCGAACCGATCCGTCTGCTTGTCCCGAAACTTGGCGATGTCGTACGACGCCGTCCCGATGTACAGCAACGAGACGTCGCGGGGAGGTCGTCGGGTCAGGTCCACGACGGCCCGGGCCATGTGCGGGTGGGACATGCTCGCGCTCCCCGAGCCGGCGAAGATCCCCCTCAGAGGATTGGGCGCGAACGGCCGTCGGAAGGGGGGGCATGGGGCGAGGGACGGAGCCGCCGAGGCGACGAGGTTCGCGCTCCCGGTCGACCCCGAGCGAAGGAGCACCATTCTTAGGAGGGAAGCAGACCAAAGCCAAAGAGGAATGCGGAATGTGGAACCTGGACCTGGAAGCGTTGTGGCGTCGTTGTTGCTGTTGATCGATATTCACTGCAACAAGTTCTTCTTTCAAATCCGTATGAAGTTTCTTCATTTCTCCGACTGCGTCCTCTCGCCGCGTCAGCAGTCAGCAGAGCAGTCAACATCAACAGTCAGCATCGTCATTCATGCAGTGGCCAGCGGCTCGCGGCACTGATGCCGGCCACCGGCCAGCGATCATGTCACCGCCACCGCCGCCGCCCGGTGCTAGATACTCGGCCGCACTGTTGTCCTCCAGCGACCGTGCCTGCCCATGGCCAGCGCGCCTCTGTCGCCGTCAATCGTAATCCAAACCTGTTGGCGTAACTGGCCCATCGAAGGCAGTGAGAGCCATTCCGGGCCAGTGCTGAACGTATCTGACGGGTCTGATTTTCAGATTCGACCATGCCTGTGGGGATTGGGCTGATGTTGTTGCTATGCGTGGCATCTAGCTGCGTAGTTGGCCGCCCGCTGGCTTTCGCCGCGCCAGCGAGAGTGTCGCCGCTCCTGAGGTCCAACTTTCCACCGACACCATCGCTACAACAAACTCAATGGAGATTGTTCGGACGCAGAGGGGGCGGTGGAGGAAAGAAGGAGAAGAAGCCTAGCAAATCCAACTTGCCAGAGAAGGACTGCGTTGTTTGTGGTCGACCGTTCACCTGGAGGAAGAAGTGGGAGAGGTGTTGGGACGAGGTGACGTGCTGCTCGAAGAGTTGCAATGCTAAGAGGCGATCTATGGCCAAAGAGGCATAGGAGTCACCCAGCTGCAATCAGTCCATGAAAAACAGAGGTGACTGATAAACTTGGAGTTGCCAATCGCAGTGCCATGAGAGAGGGAGAAACAGAGGACTGGCAACGGATTGTGCTGCACTTTCCTGGTTCAGCCAGCTCTGCTACATGCAGCCACATCATCGACAACAAATAACGAAAGACAATCAGCCATGCAAATTTTGAATACCCCAAAGGGTATCATACATTAGTTTTCTTTAAGATCCCGCTCACTGCCCTACTGATGACATCCCCAGCCACCGCTATAACTCAAACCCTACATCATCATGATCCGTCACTTTGTCTTGGGAGGCTTAGCCTTCTTGGGTGTTTTTGACTTTTTCTTCTTCTTTGATGATTCTGCTGCAGTACCGGCAGCATCGTTATCAAACTTTGCTGCGTCATTTCCATCTCCCTCTCCTGTGTTGTTGCCCGTTGCCTTTGGTGTACTCGCTGGCTTCGGCGATTTCTGCTTCTTCCTCTTTTTTGCTGATGTACTCATTGCAGATGAAGCAACAGTTTCCTTCGCATCGTCGCCCTTTGCTGCGTCATGTCCCTTCTCGTTGGCCCCATTCGGTTTGGGATTGCTCGCCTCGTTTGGAGTTTTCTTCTTCTTCCTCTTTCTCGCTGACCTACTCATGGCAGGCGTAGCAACAGTTTCCTTCACCTCTTCATTCTTTGCTGCCTCATTGCCCTTCTCATCTCCTACGTCGACCTCATTTGATTTTGAATTGCTGGCGGCCTCCGGCGTCTGCTTCTGCTTTCGTTTCTTTTTCGCTGACTTACTCATGGCAGATGAAGTATCAGTTTTCTTCACATCTTCAATGTTGCTCTGTTTACTTTCAGGGGTTTTGGCATCCTTTGGGGTTTTGGACTTTGAATCATCAATTGCAACCACCTCTTTATTGTCATCCTCATCAATTTCAGGAGATTTAACCTTCTTTGGCGTTTTGTTCTTCTTCCTCTTCTTTGACGACCCCTCAACTCCAGCGGCAGCAGTGCTCAGATCGTTGCTGTTGACATCGTTTTCCTTTTCCTCGTCACCGGTCTCAACATCATCTTTGTGAGCCTTCTTTTTCTTCCTTTTCTGAGACTTGGGAGTCTTTCCCTCATTTTTAGCGTCACCTACATTCCCCTCATCTGACATCTTTCGCTTCTTCTCAGAGCTCTTGGATTCAGATAGAGTCTTCGCACTCGCAGCATAGCCTGGGAAGTCATAATCAATACCCAAGGTGGCAAGCTTCTTCCTCTTCATCTCCTCCCTTTTCACCAACTTGGCCGTGATGCCTTTGAGGACATCAGCCGACCTGCGTTTGTTCACATCTGCAAGGGCCCTTTTCTGTCTGTCTACCTTGGTGGGCACGCGCTTCGGCCTGGCAAACATCAAATCATGAACTTTATCATTTGGCAGGACATGGCATACTAGACGCTTTTCCATTAGGAAGTAGCCACTCATCGTCTCCGCGACGATTTTGGCCACTTCCGCATCAGCGAACTCCACAAAGGCATAGCCGCGGGAACGGCCTGTCTTAGTTGACCGGGAGACCCTGCAACGTCTCACGCCGCCAAATTGGTTGAGAAAGACCGTGATTTCACGCTCCTCAAATCCAACGGGCAAGTGGCCAAGGTAGATCACAGTTGACGGTTGACTTGATGCTTCATCATCGTTGGACGATTGGGCGGCCTTTTTTCGGGCTTTCCGCTGGGTACCCTTGCCCGTGCGTTTCGCAGAAATGGTTTCGGGTTGACCACCGTCATTTTCATCTTCACTGTCACTTTCAGCATAATCAGGATCTTGAGCGAGTAGAGGCAAGGGGTTAGAGACAAGACCTCGGATGAAATGCCACTGCCGGAGGTACAAGGGGCAGGGACAGTGGCGAATGTCGATCCGCTGGCGCATCCCCACGAAATAGACCAAACCCCACCGAGGCCGAAACTCTTTACACACCTTTCATCGAGGCGAGCTCCGCCTCGAGACTGCGGTGGAGGGACTTCGCCATGGTGTTGCGATAGCATCGACGAAAGTGGCTGTTTCTGTTGGCCGATGTTTGCCTGTAAAAGCGTGGTAAAAGATGATCCCGAGAGGCAGTCAATTTCGCCAGTGTAATAAAATAGCGATGGATTTGTCCAATAGTATCAATAAAAGTTATGTATAATATTAATATATTGTCGCTGGTAGGCAACAAACTCCGTCCATCAGCGAGTAATCTGGGCGGCATCGCGGGGCACCACTGTCAGCCGTCAGACGAGGGAGGCTTTTGTGCGGTCGCAGCGAGTTTGGTCTGTACGTCGTTCGTTTCTCACATGGAGTCACGGGTCATTCGCTGGCTGGAGGGATGGAGTTTTCCAGAAAGGGAACTCATGTGGGTACTGTATGTACGAATCCTTTCACAATGATCAACTGGTTTTGTGATCAATTTGCTTCAGGACAGCCTTAAAGTGCTTCACCCCATTTATTTTCTGACTGTAGACCAAACTAGGACTTGGACCATGCGTTGACATAAGGTGGAATCTTTGCTTGATTATGACAAGAATCAACGAGCAGGAACCTGGCACACGCACTAGTCCCAATCAGTAGTCTCCTGCGAGGTGGAGTGAACCTCGATTAACGTGTACACGAGGCAGTTGGTTGAAACCCACATAGGGTATATAAATTTTAGTTGTGTTTGCAAGTATCCCCCTTATTCAAATGACAAAAATAAAGAATGCCCACATACTGACTTCATTTGAGTAACTCAAGTCAGCATTTCATCATCTCCGAAGTTCGGCTATAAAGTTCAAGTAAAGTGTATCAGTATCACCATAAACATCAGATGATAAAAGCAGCGTTTGATATCTCTTCAAGTCTTGATTCAATACATACTCTGAAAATGATTCAAAAAACAATAACCTAAGATAAAAAGAACCAATCAGATACTGGACTAATCAGTATCTCAAGCATCTATATATATTTTTTCTTCTTAATTGGAATCGAAATACTTTTCCACCACCTATCATAGTGTAACAAAATTTTAACATACAAATCATGTATTTTGGTTCGCCTTAAACTATGGTATTCTCACACACCCAGCCTTATAAAGTTCTTGCATAAAATATTGTCTCACACACCGCATCATTCTCAGAACACATGAAACCAAAAACATTCAGAACATATGTACCCAATACCCAATCATTCAGAACATATGCACCCCAGCATTAAGAACATTGTTAATTCAATAATAGGCTATCCAACACAATTAAGGGCACCTATCCCAACGTAGAGAAAACTTTGAGCGTTACTCACACTTTTCCCCCTCCGGTGAGTTTTTCCCTGCTTGGAAGCTGACCGACATTGGAGCGTGGTGCATGGACATTGGAGTCATCAGCCATCAAAACACAAACTGCGCCCAATATGTGTTTTGACCATGGCGACCATCGACGTACATAAGAAAACTGAATCGCCTCCCTTGCAATGTTCTTAACAGATAATTGAGCAGCCAACAATGCCTATATACGGTCCGATCATCTCTATCACTTTACCGCAATTGGCGCTGAAATGCTTGGAATATTACTGAGATATCTTTTCTCCGCACAAAAAAAACACGCCGAAATGATATCTCGGCGAGATCCCAAGCGTTTTCAGTGCCGATTGTGACGAATTTGATATAGATGATCTCGCCGTAGATAACAGCAAAATACACAAAATAGTCTGTTGATAACGATCAATAGGAAACGATAAGTCCAGATGATTTCAACTCCAAAGTTCAATTGCTACTCATCTGCGAGCGAGGGGTTGGAGGACGAACCGGCTTAAGATGTGTTCTGATCCCAGGTCACGTAATTTTGGTCACAGACGCTCGTAGAGTAGGAATTCGGATCGAAAACTTTTCTCTACGTCACAAAAAACTATTCTCGGCAATTTTTTGGGTCGGAGGACAATAGTACCACCATATGCCTTTTTTTAAATTTATATAGATTATGTCATATTTCACAATATTTCGCGTCCTATAGATTGACGGATTTTCGAGTTATTGACGCTCGACCATGACAACCCCCTCGCCGGTCCGGCGGAAATGAAGCCACAGTGGCGACCACGGTGATCCCCCACTGCCCCCAGCAATCGAATTAGTGCCCGGCGTTGCCGGGAACAGGGGTATGTAGTTCTTTCCGCCAGAATTGGAGGAGTACAACCTCATCTACAAAATTATTGTACCACTGCGGCGATCGATCAATCGACGCATCACGCGCATCGGATACAATACGTCGGCGCCGCGAGGGATCACGAACGCGCCGGTGGGGTCCAGCCCTTCCATTCAAGTGGGGAAGGGCTGGGGGACACAACACGGCGTAACTATATATCGCCATGGCGGTATTAACTTCTAAAGACTAGCAGCTATTAAAAACAATTCCGGACAAGGGTGGCCGCGTAGGAACCATCGATTCCGCGAGATTGTCAC
>JALLPA010000588.1:0-14063 GCA_036939895.1 Thalassiosira exigua
TCCCATCGCCTCTCGACAAGGGATGGCGCGGGCACCGGGCGGCGCGGGCCCGCGGCGGCGGCGTCTCGCTCTCTGCGCTGCGTGACGACGAACGACGACGCGAGACGCGAGCTTGAAGACGGCTTTGGCCGGATCAGGTCGTAAGGTTCGTACTTACGATACACATCATGAGCGTGGATCCTTGGTATGAAGTTCTTCTTTTTCAACCCGAAAATTGGCTAGTTTAGATTGAAACAAGAAGCTAAATAATGTAAATGCTCCCCCCGAGATGAAAGCGTGGGGAAACCGTGGGGAATGACCGGATTCCCCACATTCGTGGGGAAAGCGTGGGGAAAACGTGGGGATCGAAAAATTTCCCCACGCGTCGTTTCCCCACGCTTTCCCCACGAAATCCCCACGAAATCCCCACGCCAAAATTGTCTCGATCGTGTAACTTGCTGTTGGCATCAATAATATTCCACAATCCATTTTTAGACAATCACAAAGCACAAGACGAAGACGAAGAAACTTAGATACTAGTTTGATCGTTGCTCTCAGGCGGTATTTCAATGAAGTTTTACGGGCTATCGATCGCCGCTGGCACTGCGACTTGGACGTTGTCAGCTGCCGACGATGATGCGAGGCGCCTCTTCGACGCTCTTATTGTGGGTGACTCGACGAACATGAGCCGCGATGCGATGGCTGCCGACGCCTCGCCTACGACTACGGGCAAGTCCGGCAAGCAGGGAGGCAAATCGGTAAAACCAACGATGGAGTGCCCCGCTGGCACGCGCAAAATGGTCAAGGAGAAATACCGCGGAAAGATCACGGGGTACCAGGTGTGTTTGAGGCGTGTTGCCCCACAGCGCCTAATCATACGCCGGCTTATGTTTCTTTTCACATTCCCACCCGCAGAATCGTGAATTTTACAATGCTCTGGGCACTATTAGGAGCAATTCTCTAGGCTTAACCCCTAACCCTACAGTCACAATTGGGTCAATTACGTCTGGAAAGCTCTACCGAGTAGATGCATTTCAAGATGAGGAGAACGGAAACCCCGCGATTCCTGATGAAGAGCCCATCGGGTAAGAGTTAAGGCCGTTGTGAGAAACAATCTACTGACCACTGACCACTTCTTCTCCTCGACGTTTCACAGGACCTTTATCATTGATACTGCTACCATCAAGGACTTCTTCGACGCCGACGAACGCACTCAATACGGAGACTACACCTTGAACCACTCGACGATTACAGTTTGCGAAATAGTCGAGCTTCTACTGACCACTTCTTCTCCTCGACGTTTCACAGGACCTTTATCATTGATACTGCTCCCATCAAGGACTTCTTCGACGCCGACGAACGCACTCAATACGGAGACTTCACCTTTGCCCACTCGACGATTACAGTTTGCGAAATAGTCGAGCTCTTCGGTGGATGTTCCACGTTCATAAAGGCAGGAGACTGGTCAATCCCTGGGCGTTTCGGTCCTGAGACTTTTGACCTTGTTACATATTTAGGGGGAGCGGCGTCTGGAGTTGGAGCTGCCGGGTACAACCTGGTCGAGCGCAGCGGATACATTGATGCGAGATACAATTACAACGATAAATCTGGCACATTCTCAGGGTACGGCGACCCAAATGGTGAATTCCCTGCAGAGGTGCCTATCCCTGGAACGCCGGATTTTTTCCCCCCTGGCTTCATGTTTTCCGGTCAGGTGTTGGCGGGATTTGAGTATCAAGCAGCACATGGATACTGTGAACCAAACTTTGACGGAGCAACCTGTGGACAAAGAGGCGATTTTATGAATCCATGCGGTGACGACTGTACCCTTGAATTCGCCGAAGTTACGAGACAGTCAAGAGACTTTGAGGTCACGTCCTTCGCACTGACGTACGAAGAAATTGATAGTTTCTTGGACATTGCCGCGTTCTCTCCGGTAATACTCCCGGTAGAATCGAGACCGGGAGGTGAAAGGCCGTTTCCCATCGATACAAACTTGCCGCCGCTCCCAGCTGATGAAAAGGAGCGCTCCACTGCCATTCGCAAGTATCTCGAGGATCGCTATGCCGGTCGTGATTACCAGTGCGTGAAGGCCTGAGTGTATGGTGGTTGAAGTGTTCTATTTCAGTTGTACAGAGTTGGAATTAAATAAAGAGGACTGTGTTTGTTACGGAACTCCCGTAAAAGCGGAAAAACCTTTTTTTTCCGCACGGACAGCTATTACAACAGGATTGGAGAAGACGGCATCGTGGCACATTGGAATTAGCTGGCTTGGAGAGTAGTCTTTCTTAATGCTTGATCTCATGCCCTCTGGGGTCCATCTCTGAGCGACTGTAAAAGTTAATAGAACCTAGTAGCTGGTAGTTGGGGATATCCAACATCAAATATGTTTAGAGTTCCTTGCATGACACGAGTGATGGGTACCTGGCGCTTGATTGATGGCATCCGCATGGTCTTCTTTGGATCTCTCAACCATATCTACATTGGCAGTTGATTGCCGGGAATGCCGGGGCCCATTTTGCTCAGCTAGTGCCAAGTCTGGGGGATTGTTGCTGCCTGACCGCCTTCCTTACTTAGTCATGGAAACCGAGCCGCTGCATGCACATCAAGAATTTGACGTTCCGCTGCTTTTGCGCGATCTCGATCGGAGAGTCAGTCGTCCCATCGGGCTTGAAATTCGGATCGAGACCGGCCTTCACCAGCGCCTCCGCGCCGGCGTCCAGGTCGTTCGAGGTTATTCTGTGCAGGGCGTTGTAATTGTATGCGTCCAGCGCACGCAAGTCGGCGCCGTGGTCGATCAGGATCTGTGCGCAGTGCTGCCTGTTCGACGACATCCCGGCGTTGTGCAACGGTTGACCGCCTCCGGTAGTCACCTCATGTACCTGGGAGGGGAAATCTCGCAGGATACTTTCAACGATTTCGGCTTTGCCAGTTTGAATCGCTCTCGTCATCAGAGAGTAGCCGCAGCCGTCATACTTCGGTCCGGGTCTACCATGATCCTCGTACTCGGCATCTCCATGGACGACGTCGCCGTTATTCAACAGGAGCACGGAGCCTCCGTAGATGCCTGGTCCGACAGCATCAGACGCTTCATCGTAGCTTTCTCTCCCAGGTCCATCTATTGACAGCCCGTACTTCTTCGCGAGCTCATCCACGTCCAATGTGCCGACCATGGGTTGGTTCTTCGATGCGGGATCAGGTGTTGGTCGCCAACGAGTCAAGGTAGGAGGAGCATATCGGAGACGCGGCACGCCCTCGGCATCTTCCAAGGCGATGCGTTTGACGAGGCAGCAAGAAACTTCCGGCCTGCTGTACCGACTCTCTCCGGGCTCCGGCTACGGCCTCGAAAGTCGAGAAGCTCGACACGAACGTGGTCTCAAGTAGCAGCAGAAGGAGCACTCGCCACACCTGCTTTGTCATGTTGCGACTTTGCCCAAACGCCTGCCGTCTATACTGGGACCCCTTGAATATAGTCGAGGCGGGCGAGGGGCGAGGACGAGGGAGTTACAGCGTCGAGAGAGCGGAGAGCTCTCGGCGAACCCTACCCCTGCGGCGAACAGCGACCGCTCTCGACGCCCAGAGATCCGGGATGATTCTTCGGCAGGGAGACCGCAAACGTTGTAGTAGGACCACTTCATCCATCCGATTGTTCGCATAATTATTCACCTCCGGCTCGTAGCCCATCATCTCAATCGAACCCAGAGTTTTGCCACATTCTTTCAGAGCTTTGACAGCATCAACGCGGGAAGAATAATGAAGATCACACTCATGGCAACGCTATCCTCGGCCTTTGGGGGCGCAGCTGGGCAGCTAACGAAAGTCTCGAATCCCGAGGGAATTAGAAAATACAAGCTCGAGCCCAAAAATAGAAACCTCGAAAACACTGAAACGGAAGCGGAATTCTCGATGAATTCCAAGGATTCCATGAGCCTAGACCTTGCTCCAAAGGTCCCAGTAAATGCTGTGGAATTGTCAATGGACTATGGCCCGGACAGCGGGGGAAAAGCGGGTGCATTTGAATCGGTGATGTCTGGCCGAAACAACACGGGCAAGTCGGGCAAAGGATCGAAGTCGGTGAGTAGCATATTCTGTATTCGAACCAAGCATATGCAGTTCTCTCACACCTCAGGTTGTCATGGTCAGGGTCACGGCAAATGCTCTCTTTTATCGTGTGGCGAAGAGGTATCTGATTCGACCGTGGGCGAACTGGCCTACCCCTCAATGTGTGATGGCTACAATAATTATGATGGTACTGGGGCCGTGTGGTACAAGCTTAAAGGTATCAATGGAATGATCACTTTAGATATGTGCAACGAAGACACAGTTTTCGACACCATCCTCCAAGTCATCGCGATCAATGATGAGTGCAGCGTTACTTCACCTTTTTCTATGCAATGTGTGGGTACTGCTGATGACGGCTGCGGGTATGAAGGGCCAAGCAAATTTGAGTTCGAAGCCGAAGAAGACGTTGTATACTGGGTCATGGTGTACGGGTTTAAAACAGGTCAGGAGGGCAATTACAGATTGTCCGTGACTTGCAATCCTGGTACCACATCAGTGACAGGAAAATACAGCAATGCCAAAGAGGTTGGCGAAGCTAATCAGTGGAAGAAGCAGCAGCACAAGACGAAGGAGGACAAAGGTCTTCGTGTCTAGTTCAATTAGAAGGGGAGGAGGTGGAGTGCTTTGTATTCGAGAAGTTAATAGAAGTGTGGACGTGTATGATGAAAAGAAGTGTGAATGTGATTCGTGAGGCCGCCGCCGAAATGTGTAGTAAGACAATTGATGTTGAACAGGTTTTCTCCTAGAGGACGAGTTCAGATTTGTTTCGCAGATGAGTTAAGAAATTAAAAAGCATCATTGGACAATTGCCACAACGCACAGACATATGAGTAGTACGTTTCGATATCTAGCGTCGAGGGCGAGGGGACATGGACCAGACACGAAGTCGGTGCCTTCGACATTGATACTTGCAACAAAGAGGATGAGGATAACATTGTTTCTAAGTAGGTCTGCATCACACTTCCTATTATTATTTAGAAGCGTTTGAAGCGACCATTTCATTTGCGTGCCTTCGTTGGTGGCGATCCGGACCTGGTTCACTACCGCGAACGGAGCGTTCAACATCCCCGATTGGGCGGACGACAATGAGCGAGAATGGATTCCGTGTGGCTGGGCACCATATAGGAAGTGGCCAAATTGGACTTCTGACCAGGCTTTCTTTAATTTCCCGTCCTTACAATCCCGCATACTTTGCAGCAGCCGCCTGCAGCAGCTTGATGTCGTACTGCAGCATGTCGTCGCTGTAACCGTCCCCCTCGCCATCCGCGTCGACATCCGCCAGGAGCATCGCCCTGTTGACCCCGTCCACCGTAGGATTCAATTTGCAGATGGCCTGGTTCAGCTTGGTCGCAAAAATCAACCAGAGGAAGTACGGCACCAGCAGGTAGGCCGCGACCGGATCTATGCTGCGAAAGAGCGGCAGCGCGACGCCGAGCGTCGCGACGAGGAACAGATTCACGACGAGGCCGAGGCGGAGGCGTTTCATGCCGAAGAAGATCGGCGCCCAGGCCAAGTTGAGGGCGCAGTGAACGATCCACAGCTTCGTCGCGATCCCCGCCGAAGGCGACGCTGACTTGACGATCCTCGACACCGAGACGCCCATCGTGCCATAGAGCAGGGTCCACACGGGGCTGAATATGAAATTGGGGGGCGTCCACGACGGGAGGGGCAGCCTCTTGTACCAAGAATCGATGGCGCGGATCACGAACGGCGCCGACGAGGTGCCGCCGATTATGTGTCCCAGAGCGTAAGCGGCCGAGGGAGGGATCGCTTCCAGAGATGTTTGTGCATTACTTCGGGTCGACGACGGGCCGCGCTTCATCGTCGCTGCCGCGGACGTCGCCACCAACTCAGATTGGTTTGGGACGACGGTGCCGCCGCGGCGGGCAGGCCTCGTCCTCGCCGGCGGGGCGGAGAAGCCGGCCGCCCGCCCGCCCGTGGCGACCAACGCGACCGCGACGTTGAGAAGATCGAGCCTCATCGTCGTCTTCCTTCTATTTCGGCACAGATGATAGGCTTTGGTTTCGGCTCTTGGTTTATGCTTCCGCTTCAGAAGACTTCATGATGCGAACAGAGATGCGAACACAGGGTACCCAAGAGGGTAGGCAATCAAAGGTTGCGGTTGCGCGGGACTTGATAAAGTTGCGCCACGATTTTGATCCCCCTCGTGCCAGATAGCCTTCCTTTTAGGCAACAATCGAGTCTTTTTGGGATGATTATGCTCATTTTTACGCCAACAAATTTGACTTTTAACGCGTTGCCGGAGCTGATATTTCAGATAACTTTGCCCGTAATTTAGCTGCCTACTTCTAGCTCATATCCCTGTAAAGGCTAGGCTTTTAGATGCAGCGGGCGAATCCATGATATCAATCAGACTCTGCCGACGATTCTGCATATTATGAAAATTACGTGAACAAGATAGTAATTGGCAGTGATTAGGCTCTAACTATTTCCAAAATGACTCATTTGAGGACGGTTATCGTGATCTAACCCAATCTGGAGGGATTCAATTACGAGATTTTGCCAGCGCAAAATCTTCGAGTAAACCCCTACTTAGAGGGCCGCGCGATCCTATTGCGAATGCAAATTTAACGCCATGAGCTGCTGCGTTTGATCGTTCATAAGGTACTCCTAGTACCGAGCTAGGTACATACCGGATAAAAGTCGGAGAGGCGGACAGACTCCCGGACGAAACACACAATATCATGTAGCTCGCCTACATAGACATCCTTTACATCGGCTAGCTCAACCCAGAGAGGCTCGGAGATGAAAAAATCTGTCGGACGAAACGCGCGGAGAAAGATCGCAATCTCGTCCGTTACAATTCCACGCGGGAAACAATACTTCTTGTGTTTGTAATTTTCGATACTTAAGCGTTAGGTAGGTGCCGAAGATTTCCAAGACGTCGCACCGTCCCGTGATAATATCGAATATAAATATAATGATGATGTCAAAGCGGCAGCAAGCGGTTCGATCGCTCTTCTCGATCACTTTTCGAAGATATCGCTGCGTGCGAACCATTCGATTCGTCTCGAGGAAGCAAAGTGCTTACACAAACTTCGTCTGCCTCGAGAGGGCGAGAGTGCGTACAAAAAGTTCGACGCCATGACCAGCCGCCGTCGGACCGTCGAGACCCGCAGCCGTCGAACCCGAGCCTTCGAGGCCCGTCGCCTCCGTCGGATCCGCGGCGGCTTCGGCGGCGGCGGCGACGCAACGAAGCATCTTTCCGAGGGCGCCGCGGAGAAACATGCCGTCGAGGGAGGATCCGTCGAGAACCGCGGCGTCCAGGAGGAAGAAGGCTCCGCCTGGGGCGCCGAGCGACGACGCGGAGGAGGCGCGGCGGATCGGGCGTTGAACGAAGGGTCGTACGCCTATCCCGTCAGCCCCGCTCCGAGCCCTTCGTCCCCCGCCTACGTCGTTTCGAGCGCGAATCGCCACGTCGACTCCTCCAATCGGGATATTATCGAGTCCCTCGCCCTCGAGAGGTAGGTCGGTCGAGCTAACGTTCGGTTCGGCGGGACATAGCCTGCGCGCGAAAACGACCGCTGTGTGCCGTCGAAGTCGCCGAGCGCTTTCGATTCGCTCGCACTTCGACCCCAATTTTTTCGGGAGGGATCTGCGCTCCTCTTCTGCGCATATTTCATATTTTCCCGTCGCATTCGTTTCTCGGCATCGCGTTGCATAAGTATGAGAGAAGTCTCGCTCGCTTCGGGGAGATAAGCCAGCAGCGAACGTCGCGCAGGACGAGCAGTGCGTGCGACGACTCTTCGGCGATCGACAATCCATCTCCCCCCGAAGGGTCGTCAGCCCCGTCCCCCGCGATACGCGTCGGCGGTTACTGCCGTCCGGCCTACTTAGGGCCGCGCTCTCTCTGGCGTCGAACGTATCGGTCCGAGGGGGAGAGAGGGAGCGGCGGCCCTATCGCGGCGCCGCCTGCCGTTTCGTCTCTCGGGGGGCTTCGTCGCGGATATATGGCCTCCGAGGGACGGAACCTACGACCGTCCGAGCGCTCGGCGTCGAGGATACGACGAAGGGGGTCGTTTTTGGCGTACGCGTCGTCGGCGCCCCCGCGAATCGGTCGACGGGCGCATTTTTTTTTACGAGCGCGACGTCGAGAGGCGATGCGGCGGGGCGTTGCTATCTCCTACGCTCTCTTAAGATCGAGCTTTCGGATAGGGTCCTGCGGAACGACGAAGATGATCGCGAAACGACTTCTCTAGCGGAGCCACATTTCGGTTTCTGCGCGAAGAGAGGGGAAATATGGGAGAGCGTTCGAGATAGTGCGTCGCGGTTTATAGAAGCCTCGGACGAATATCGCTCCTCGTCGCGCGCGTGGGAACGGAGCGCTCGTTCGCTTCGGTTTCGCTCGACGTGCCACGGGAGATGTAATCCTCTCCTCCTCTCGGAACGGTGACAAATCCGAGGGCGTCGTTCGACTCGGAGCGCTTGCCTCGTCTCGGGCGTGAGTTTGCGACCCGCCGCACTTATCTGTCGCCATAGTGGTATTTGCCGCACAAAGTGCCGACACGACGCACAAACCTGGCGCTCGTCGGTCAGGCCGATGATCCAAAAATGATCATTATGACGTATAGGAATAGTACATATTTGGCGACAGGCGTTTGGTGCGACGAGCCTTCTTCGCTGGGCAGCAGCCCGTTTGCAGCCAGTTTTGCGCACGGCCGTTATGCGGCTGCGACCGACCACGTACGCCAAGTCGTCGCGATGAAGAAACGGACGAAAAGCAAGCGAGCCCGCTCGAATTTCGCTTCCTCTTTTTTGGCGACCCGGCCGCTCTGCGGAGCTTATGAGAAGTCCAGACCCTGGCTCGACCTAAACTCACGGCGGTTATACATCACATCCGCGAGTTTCGGGATGGCAAATCCATCTGGAGGAAGCCCGCGGAGCTCCAAGTCGATGACGATCGGATGTAGGAATGAACGTGCTAGAGGGGAAAGGATGCAATTCAAGTGCGATTCGCCATATATTTCGGTGTGCGGCGCACTCGCGGTCCTGCGCAGAACCTCTTGGCGACGTTGACGCGAGGGCCATATCTTCTATCAGGACCCAGAACTATCGTCGTCGAAGATGTGCATTTTCTCTTCCCTCGTCTCCCGGCGCTTTGCGTCGAGAGGAACGAAGGGTCTTGTTCGCCGCCCTTTTCTTGCGTGTAAATTGAAATGGGTGCGACGAGCCTTCTTTGACGAGCGCAATGATGCCCCGTGGGGGGATTGTAGTACAATGTACAGTAATGGTCCTAGTTGTAGACTCGGCGTTCAGTTTCAAGTAGCAATAATGTTTTAATACTAGTGCAACGCAATGCTTTTACGAAGCACCTCATGGTGCAATGCGCCATTTCTTGCGATCCCTTCATCGGCGAGTACAAAGTATCCTCGACACCTTTGCCTTACCTCCGGAGCACGTCTAGAGGAATATTTCCCGGAAAGCGTGTTTCGAACCCTGTCACTCTTGCGTACCGTGGACCGAATGGATCTGGATGCGCGCGGAGGTCCAATGGGAAACCCGTTCCGTCCCACCTCGCACCGAGTCTCGCTCGAGAGTCCGATTGTTAGGTGGTTAACGAGATGAGATCAGACCGAGGTGGGTGCAGTTCCTGTTTAGAGCGTACGAAGCTCATGCAGGAACGAGCATCGCCGAGGTCGTTAACTGCTCTCTGTTTTCCGTAGAAGCAATCGATATGGAGGTTGCGGTAATGTAGAGTGATGATGCACCCGTAGTTGACGGAGCTCGGGGCGTGCACACTGGGGTGGGACGTGGCGGACATGGTCCAAACGCTGTATCCCCCGGTCCTCGGGAGCTTCTTCGACGACGTGAAGTGCGGCAAGGAGGGCTGCCCTTGCGCGATGCCCGACGATGCAGAGAGGGTGTCGCTGCGGCAGCTGGCCAAGAGGATCAGCAAGAGAGAGGCCCGGATTCGGAAGGAGCAAGAGAAGAAGCAACTAGCAGCGGAACGGAAGGAGGGGGAGCGAAATGATAGGACGGAATAGCTTTATATTGATGTAGGGGTGGTTCTAGTTGCGTTGGCAGCGCGATATATGACGATTTCGGGCGTTTGCAGTTCTACCTTATGAGTGTTGACAATGATTTAGGCACTTTTCTGGGCCAAAATCTCCCTCGTCAACACCCATTGGCTTATCCTTCAATTCACGCCAACACGCCAGTTTGAGGGATTGATTAGGGGTGGTTCTGGTTGTATTGGGTGTTTTCAGTATATCTTGTATTTATGGATGAAAAGCAGCATTATAAGCGGCTTATGGTGTCACTTCATGCTGAAAGGAGGTCAATAGATCCATGATGTTTATGTGTTGCTATCATTAAAGTGAAGACAGAGCATCAAGTAACAATATTTGGAAAGCCATTTTGGGTGTTTTCTATCACGAAAAATATGCTTACGACATGAAAATGAGCGTCATGGCCACCTCACAACACACATAAAACACGCTTAAGGTGGAAGCGCATATTTCCGTTTTCCCCTGGAACTCGAGCCAAAGTTTCACTTGACTCAAAGAGTTCAGTTAGCAGTGAAGAAGGCTGTTGGAAAATGAAATGGTTGACTCATTAGTTATACTACTTGTCCGCAGAGCTCTATCAGGCCCATTTTTTCTGGCTTCTCTTCGTACAGGCACTCATCAGAAAATTACAGAATGTTACTTCATATCTCTAGAAGCGTTCTGCAGGTAACGGCTTTCAATACAGACCCAAGGGGAGGGTATAAAGGAGAGGAGAGGAGACATACAATATCGCCCACCCGGCTCCTTTGATTGGGTCATCTAGCCTGCCGAGAACAAGGCGGTAAGTCTAAGACACTAGAACTTGAAGCTAGCATCGTCGCCGAAGTCGTTCATAGACAAAGAGGATTTCGCCTTGCTCTTTCCTAGTGAGATTGAGCTCTTGGAGGATTTCTTCCTCCGCCTCCCGCCACCGCCTTCGCTGGTGCTGATTCCCGATGATTGCGAGGACGGCTTGGATGATTTGTGACTGGACTTGGACGGCTTCTTGTTCTCTTTATTTAGGTTCGAGCTGAACATGTTTAGCTTTGGCTTGTCGCCCGGCTTGGCGGATTGGTCGAACCGCACGCTCGAGGTGGTCTTGGGGCGCTTCGAGTCCTTCATGGCACTCTTGGCGCGACCGGTGGCTTCGCGCTTGGACGAGGACACGACCGTATCGGTGGTCTTGGCACGCTTGCTCTTGTGATCCTTGTCGGTGCGATCCGCATCCTTGGTGCGTTTCTCCCCGGGCTTGGGCACCTTGCTGAGGGACTTGGAAGGACGGTGCTTGCTCCGATCCTCTCGTCCCTTGGCATCGTCCTTGCTGGAAGACTTGGAGGAGCGGTGCTTGCTGGCGTCCTCCCTCTTTTTGGCGTCGCGCTTAATCTTCTTCTGCGCAGATGTCAAAGAAATGAGGTGTTTCGATGGCGGACGAAAGGTAACAGGTTCAGAAAGATACACTTACATCAACATCGTCCTTGCCTTCCTCGCCAATCTTCTCAAGAGAGCTCTTCCTCGACTCGCGTCTCTTCTCGTCCTCCCTGCGTTTGCGCCTGGCCTCGTCCTCCTTGCGTTTGCGCCTGGCGGCAGCGTCCTCGTCTTCCCTGCTCCTGGATGATGAGCGACTCTTCTTCCTATCCGCATCCGACCTGGATTCCTTCTTCTTTCTCTCCTGGGACAAGCTTTCTTCTTCGGCCTTAAGCTGCGCTCATTCGTGAGTATGCGAATGAAAGGTGTCAATGACATGGAACGTTTCAGCAATCAAGGCTTCGGAATGATGTCGTCGCAAGAACTGCACTCACCCGCTCCTGCATCTCCTTGCTCTGAAGTCGCATCTTCTCTAACGTGCGCTCCCTCTTCTTCATCGCCTCCTCCTTCTCCTTGCTCTCCCTGCTCTCCCGCTCGGCGCGCCTCTTCTCCGTCTCCGCGCGGCGCTTCTTCTCTTCCTCCCTGCGCTTGCGCCGGGCGGCGGCTTCCTCCTCCTTCTTCTCGCGCGCCATCGCGGCCGCCTCCTCCTTCTCGCGCTCGAGCTCGGCCGCCTTGGCCGCGCGCCTCTCCTCCCGGCGCTTCGCCTCCTTCTTCTTTCGCTCTTTCTCGGTGGCCGCCGCGGCGGCTGTGGCCCTGTCTTCCTCCCGGCGTCTCTCCTCCTGCTCAGCGCATAGGTAAACACGGCAACAAAATGGTGAGGTGTATGCGGATAGTGAAAGTGCGCACCCGACATGTTTTCATGGCAAGATGAACCGACACACACCTCCAGTTCTTCGGCCAGGCGGCGCTTCTCCTCCTCGTGACGGCGGCGGGCCTCCTCCTCCTCCTTCTCCCGAGCGATGCGAGTTTCCTGGAGGCGCCGGAGGGCGGCCTCCTCCTCCTCCCGTAGCCGGGCCCTGCGGGCCTCTTCCTCGCGCTCGCGCTCCTCCTCCTCGCGTCTGGCCGCCAGGGCCTCCACCTCCCGCCGCCGGGCCTCCTCCGCCTCCGCCTCGGCGCGCGCCAGGCGCTCTTCCTCCTCCTGACGACGGGCCTCTTCCTCGCGAGCGCGGCGGGCGGCGCGGGCCTCTTCGTCGCGAGCGCGCGCCTCCTCCTCTTCCTTGAGGCGGGACAGGCGCGCCTCCTCCTCGGCCTGGCGCGCTTCCTCCTCTTCCCGGAGTCGGGCGAAGTGAGCCTCCCGAGCGTGTTGGACGCGTACCTGATAGAGAAAATTGCCCATGTGAGAAACACGACTGCTCGCTGCTCGATACAGCGAGAGAAATGCATCGATTTACCTGGCGCTGGGCCCTTGCCGTCTCGAGGAGGCCGTCGCGGTGCTCGCGCAAGAACTTCATGCCCGCCTCATTCTGCTCCTCCAGGGACAGGTCCGAATTGGAATCGAACTTCAGTTTCTCCAAGAGGGGGTCGTCTGCATAAGCGTTGTTAATCAATTTGGCAACCGTCGATGTAAGTTTCGCAATAACGCACACAAAAGCAATGTAAGGGAATCGTTCCGCTTGGAAATATACGAACACTCACCACCTATGATCTCCTCGCGCTCGCGGTTGGCCTCTTCGATGATGTCCCGTTCGGCCTCGTCCAGCTACTTCACCAAGCCGCGAGCATCGAAACGGCGAACGAGAAACATTATCATTATGAGTCACGCACGCAAAAGACGTTATGCAACTTCACTTGATGTGAGAATCTTTGACAGACTCACTCCGCGAGCTTCTTTGCCTCCTCAATGTCCTTCAAGACCTTCTCCATCCTGGCCTCCGCGTCTTCCTTATGCTCGTCTGCACGCTTCTCCGCCTCTGCCAGCTCCTCCCTTTTCTCGCGAGCCCGGCTTCCACGTCCTTGATCTCCTTTCGCCCGCTCTCCAGCCATTCCACAACTTCTGTCACCCCCCCCTCCTCCTTCGTTGCCGCCAGCTCCTCCACGGACTTCTTCAGCTCCTCTGCCTCTCGCGAGGCGACGTCCCGCGGTCGAACTCCGCGCGCCTCTTCACCTCTCCCTCCCGAACCTTCCCCGCCTCTTCTTTAGGGACACCGTCCCCTCGCGCTGTTCCGCTGACAAAAGCCCATTGGACGCGGGAGGGGGCGGGGGACCGGTCGAGGGGCGGTACGGGGACGGTGGACACCCAGGCGGGCGCGGGCGATGGGTCGACGCCCGACGGGGACGTCGAGGGGAGCCGCGTCGGTCATGGTGGGAGCAGCGAGGAGGATGAGGAGGACGAGGAGGACAAGAGCCGTTCGTTCAAAAAGTGAAGGTGCCAGCAACAACGACTTCTGCGGGGGGTGCTGATGGAGGGCTTGTAGAGTGGCCCGCGGGCAATCGCCCGCGGCAATGGGCAGCCCTAGCCCGTCCCAAAGTAGTAGAGAGCGTTGCCTCAAGCGGGTTGCGCGGATGGGGCTGATCTCTTCACGTGAGAGAGGCCGCGGCATCCGCTGATTTTCGCTAGGTGGCCCTCATGGTAGAATGGGGCTGGATGCCTCTCTAATTGAGTTTAGTTTCCAATATTCCGGCCTCCCTTGGTTCTGGTCCAAATACGTA
>JALLPA010000589.1:0-14060 GCA_036939895.1 Thalassiosira exigua
GTTGTCAGCGGGTTGACAGTGGGTTGCCGGGGTTGTCAACTCGCTTGTCAGCGAGCTGTCAACTTAGAGGTTGTCAACTTTATAAATTGACAACCTTGACAACCCGCTGACAACTCGCTGTCAACCTGCGCGAGGTCTAATTTAATAAAAGAATTTTTATAAAAAGCGACCTTTACGTAAGTACCCTCATCCAGGGTCTTGCAGAGAGCAAGTGGTCACGCGTGACACCATGATCAGGGTGGGCCGAGCAACAGAGCGCGCGCGTACGTACCTACCTATGATATGTAGGTAGGTACGATACATAGGTCGAGTCGGGTGTGTTCGTCTGAGCAATGTGTGTGGTTGGTCAGAGCCGAGTGTATTTTTGGTCTGAGTAAGGTGTATGGTTGGTCATAGCCCAGTGCGTTTTTAGCCAGAGAGTCCAGTTCGTTGTTCGAGGATGTACTATCTGGTGGCTGGCGGGCCGGCCGAGCAACAGAGCGCGCGCGTATGATATGTCCGAGTCGGGTGTGTTTTTGGTCTGAGCAAGGTGTGTGATTGGTCAGAGCCGAGTGTTTTTTGGTCTGAGTAAGGTGTGTGGTTGGTCATAGCCCGGTGCGTTTTTAGCCAATGAGTCCAGTTTGTTGTTCGAGGATGTATGATCGGTCGGAGTCCAGTGTATGCCTAGTCAGAGCCAGGTGTCTGCTTGGTCATACTAAGGTTTATCGTCGGTTTGCCCGTTGCCTGCTAAACTGCGTGCATAGGAAGAAGGGCCTCAGGCATAGGTCCCCAAGTAGGGTCGCATAGTGAAATCAGCATCCATCCATCATTATCGCCTCTCACTCTTTTTGGGTCCCAACAGTTTCGATTGTAAGCTAACAAGGTGAGCCAGGAAGAGTGGTTGATTTCCCTTCTGCCATGCTTTGGCTTTGTTGTGACATGTTCTAAATAGTTGTCCTCCGTTGCAACCGTTTGCCCTTTTGCTGCTGGCATCTTTGTATCGACACGTTTCGGCTTGGGTTGAATGAACCCCTTTCTAACCTTATATCAGTATGACAAGTTCCAAAGCAACTGCTCCGAAGGGGCAATGTCGTTTGCTCATCTATCTTGGATTTGGCACCATCGCGGTGTTGAAAAAGGCCTACTCTGCAAGCATCGCTTCCATGAGCAACTGGGAGATGTCAAACGATGTTGGGAATGCAGGATCAACCTCAGGCAAGAAAGGGCCCAAGCAGCTCTTTGATTGGAAGGTGGATGGCGTGGATTTCATCACAAACTTCGACATGGGATTGGACGAGTTTGGCATCAATGGATTGATTGGAGGGGATGTTAATGTAAGTTTTGGTGACAGCTTCTTATTTGACATGTGTGCACCAGTGTCGTGCGATCATACTCACTTGTGATGTCTTTGATCCACGAAGGGACGCAATTATTATCAAAACAAAAAAAACAAAAAAAGTGTGATGGAGGTGAGTAGTTTCATGCTGCCTTGCTCGGCCTGAATAAGTAAATGCTCATATACAAATACCTGCATATCTTCTATGCATTATAGGTCGACATGGACAAAAAAAGGGAAGGGGTACGGTCGTATCTTATTTTGTTGTTTATCTAGCATTCTTTTCACATTGCTTACCACTACCTCTTCTCCTTCTCTCCCCTTATACCCGAAGAAAAAGGAATGTACCAAGATGAAGGGAGCTGGCCTATTGCACCCTATCGGCAGTCTTCTCAAGACATCTCTGCTATTGAAGAGTTTCGCTGCTCAGCCAGTTCTGTTGAACGATGTGTTGAACAATGATGGTACATCGGAGCACGATGCGGTGAAAGAAGGTGGTGGCGATGAAATCAAGGCTACGAATCTACCCTTTGAAAAAGTTAACAGTGGAATGGAAGCAGAACTCAAAAAGACAGCGAAGGTGAGTTATTTCATGTTGCCATTGCCTTGCTTGGCTGAATGAGAAAACCCTCACTTAAGTCTCTTCTCACTCATTGCACTACAGGCCAGCGCTTACGAGGGGGAGGTAGGATTTATTCCTTGAGACTGCTGTCCATGTATCAACTTTTCTTTTTGATTTCTTAACACTTCCTTTTCATCCCTTATGAAGGAGGAATCTATCAAGGTGAAGGGAGCTGGCCTGTTGCTCCCTGTCCGAGATTTTCTCAAGAAGTCTCTGCAGTTTAATGAGGAATCTACTAAGGTGAAGGGAGCTAGCCTATCGCTAATCAAAGGTCTTCTCGAAAAGACTCTGATATTCAAGACGAAGATGTTGGCTGCTAAGCCAATTATGGTGGAAAATGATGGTGCTTTGCACCTCATTGAGGTGGATGAAGGTGGTGGTGATGAAACCAAAGCAGAGAATCAGCAACAACTTGGTGTCAACTGTGGAATGTCCTCAGAAGACCTCCAGAAGGATGGAAAAGATGCATCTGATGTTGGTGTCCAGGTGTGTACACCACATTTGTCTTTGGACTCCTGGGTCATATGAGCAGGTGCATCTCTTCTCCTCTCACTTCGCATCATCTTTTTCTCAGGATGGCTTCAAACTAGACTTCTTCAACAAGTTTTCCTTCGGCAGCAAGCGCGTCATCTCTCGTGGTAATTCCTACAAAGAGGTGTGTCGCGCGTCTGCTGTTTCAATATGATATGATTGCCACTTTGCACTTCCCACTTTCACTCATCACCTCTCTCTTTGTTGTCTTCAGCAGGCTGGCGAAGAGGCTGACAACAAACAGGTAGGGCAACATTGTAGTTTCTTTGAATTGTTTCCATCCTGCCTGTATCTGTCGACCTCATTACTATAATACTTTAAAATTTTTCACGGTAGCTGAAGCGCAGCTCGGCAGAAAGCCTTTGCAGCCCTGGCCGAGCTAATGAAGAGGTTGGAGACGACGATGATATCTCTCATAGAAATGAGAACATAACTGCTGCCTTTGAGGTACGTGATTCCTCTTGGCCTTTCATCCCTTTCACAGCCAGCAGTAGGCTTACTTATCTGTTCTGATCTTCTCTTCTTCAAATATGCAGGGTGTGCACACCAGTCTTGTATGTGTGACCAAGTCCTTTTGGAACTGGAGCCTCAAGTTCGCACTTGGTATTCTGCTAGCCTACTTTGGTTCGTACTTGTCTGAACATTATGGGAAAACTTTAATGGGATATGCTGTCAACAACAAGGGCAAGGGCCCCCAAGTTCCCAAAAGTGCACCCCAAGCTGATGCCTATTGCACTTCAAACTATCGTTACCCTTTGCTCATGTGCCTTTTTCTTTGCCTGTGCAACGTTGGAGACTCTCTCCGCCGTGGCCACGAAGAGGAACTGGCAGAGAAGACTGTCGCACAGAGGGTTCTTCCCTCCAAAGCCAAATCGAGCAAGAGCATTGCCAATGAACGTGAGACTGAGCAAGGGGCCTCTACTGCCAAATCAAACAAGTCGCTCCCAAGTACCGCACCTACACCTAGCAATGCTTCGATGCCAAGATCCTCAAGTGCCAAAGCAAACAAATCAGCCGATCACACCCCAACCAATGCTCACAGCCAGCTCAAGCCAAAGGTGACGGTGGTGACACATGCACACAAATCGACAGATGACATATTTTGGACTACTTGGTTGGATGGGGCAAAAGCTGGTGAGTTACTTGTGGCATTGGTCACTTTGTCATCGACTCCACACTCAATCTATGCTCCCCCATCGTTTGGAGCAGCAAGCAATGGTGCTGATCTCTTTTGGAGTCCAGTGGGATATGACCCAATTGCTGCAGCTTCTGCCCTGAATGAAGGCTGTAACTCTACTGATGCTGTTGTTGTCACGGTGCCATATGCAGAAGGAACACTCGAATACAGAATCATGGATGAAGCCATCAATAGCTGCATTCAGATGGGGATCCCTGTCTTCACAACTAATACTGATACCTACCATAATGACAAGGTGTACGAATATATTGGGTCATCCAATTACGAATTGGGAATCAAGTGCGGCATGAGCCTTCTTTACCCACATGATCCAGACGTTGGTGGGTTTATTTGCATCTTCTATTTTTTGCCGCCTACTTTCTAACTCCTTGTCTTCGTGCTTCCTTCCTCATCTCTAGTGTCTGGCCGAAAGCCTGCACCACCAGGTCCACATGCTCTAACAGACAGCGCCATGAAGCTTCAAGCCTATTGGGATGCCTCTGACATGCACAACGAAGGTCTTCGTCTGCGCCTCCAAGGCCTCAACAAAACTCTCTTGGAAAATGGCGTCGACTTGAGCATATTCTATCCCACTGGCAATGAAGACTGCCCTTGTGCAACAGAATACCCCCCGGGTGTGTCCGTGGAAGAAGGCAAGGGGCTCACAGTGACAATAAATGAGGCGACATATGACTACCCTCCAGGTTATGGCATGGGACTTTGCTCGCAGCATGATAAAGACCTTGCACCAACATGCAGTAGCAATGATCCCCCGGCTTTTTGCAACATTGGCTGGTGTTACGTGGATCCTGAGAAATGCGACTCTTCTCGCTTCGACTTGGAATCAATTGGTGAATGTGAGTTTTGGACAGCCCTCGAGTTGTCAAGCATACGAGTGAAACTCTCACCTTATGCTGTGTTATGTGTCCAGATGTCTGGTCTGATTTCCCAGGCATGGAGCTGCCGTATTCGTATGAAACATGCGGCAACATCAATCAGTACGAGAGCTTCTTTCGAGACGGAAGTACCGAGTTGGAGAATGACTCAGTGCGTTGGTATTCGGAGAACACAACCACGATTGTTCTCAACGCTAGGTTTGCCCCACAGTTCATCCCATCTGTCTTCATCTGTGGCGAAGAAGCTGTCCAGCTTGCTGGAATTGCACAGTACGGCCAGTCACCCTTTCTGCAAGGCATCAATGCAGTCTCAAATGCCATAGCGGCGGTTGTGACACTTAAGCAAGGTCTTCAGTGGCAAGCAACCAAGGGCAATTCCGCTTCGACTGTCAGCGCGGAAGGTTTCTCGATGCCAATTTCTCTTGATATCTTCAATAATTTAAGCAAGCATGGCAAGAAGGTTGTCGAGACTCTCGCCTACTATCACATCGATCGAGGAATAACATGGGACGTTTGGCACGATGCTCAATTCGATCAAGATTGGATCCTGCAGCACCCACCCCGGGAATACCTCGGCAAGTCATCGGGTGAGCTTCCAGTTCCTGAAATTTGCACCGAAGATGATGGCGATCGTAAATGCGACACAGACTTCCAGCTCTATGAGTGTAGCGACGAAATCCCATGCCGTCAGAAAAAGTTTTGCCCCGTGGATGCCACTTCAGGACCAACTTTCAAGGATACCTGTTCAGAACAAATGAGAGAGATCTCTGGTGACTGCAACGAAGCCTACTTCGAAGCCGGAATGTGTAAGGAAGTTGCAGCCACGGTTAGTAAACCAGGAGAAGCCGCCAAAAAGCTATGCGTGGGTCATTCGTACGGATTCTATGAAGCTATTTACAATCACATCATTCAGGCCGAAAAGTTTGTTGACATCACAAGTCTCGACTCCTTTGATTTGATGGGCACACTGACAGGTGTTGATGCAAATGGAACACAATTTGCAGCGGCAGTCAGAAATGCCATCCATTATCTGGCGCATACCGGAAGGGAGATTCACATCAAGTGTCACTTTGGCAGTGTCCCCTCCCTTGATGGTGACGAGTATGCCCTTTCAAAGGAGAACACACTGGAGATGGTCAGAAGCCTCACCCGTGGCTTTCCCTCTGATACCAAAGTTGTTGTGTGGGTGCATACTTATCGAATGTTGACAAAGGGTAAGTCGTATTGCAGTTGTTGAAGTTTTTGAGTAAGACTTTTGTGCTAAGCCGTTTGCAAACTCTTCCCATCTCAGCGAACTGGAATCATGGCAAAATTGTAGCAGTAGATGGGATGAAACTCATTGAAGGAGGGTCGAATTACTACACCAATGACTACCTACGCGAGGATCCCGTTCATGATATCAGCATGCGCGTCAGTGGGGGTCCTGCTATCACTGCCCATCGATATGCAGAGAAGCTTTGGAGGACATCGTGCGAGTGGTGGGGCTTTGTGCCTGGAAACCTTCAGGTTGAAGCCGCTGAGACTTCTTGGTATGCTTCTGGAGTTTATCACTCCACTACAGATGACGGTTTCGTCGGAGAGATAGCTTGCCCCCCAGCATTTGACACGTCCGCAGTTTCAGAAACAAGGCCCAAAACTGGTGTCAGTGTCATTCCAGCGGCGCGTCTTGGAGCATACGGTGGCAACCTCGAAGCAGGCAGTCACACTTCGGATTTGGCCATGTTGGCCATGATGGAGGCAGCCGAGCACTCTATCAAGTTTTCTCAGCAAGATATGCTCCCATTGATCATTGGCCAAGGGCCGGATTGGGATGATGAAGTCGCATGGTATAACAATATTTTGGGCTCTCTCCCTAGTTTCCTTTTTGGAAACGGAGGGTATGTAGATGGAGGGGGCGTGTCGCCGACGGGCTTTGATGATACCTGGCGTATTATTGGAGGCCTAGCCAAGGCGATTGCTCGGGGGGTGGATGTTCACATATTGGTCAGCGCACCGTGTGCATTTGCGTCTAACAATCCTTGCGATGTGCAATCCATTGCAATGTACCTGTGCCCATATGATGGCACCCAAGGCGAAGGCCACGACTATTGGAATCTTGCCTATACCAGGTATGTCGCTATCACAGACAGTTTGCTTTGCATCAACAAATAAACTCACATTCGTTTTGCTTATTGCCTCTAAAGAGTAACAGCAGGCTGGAAGAAGTGGCCTGATGCGCGGGAGATAGACCTTCAAAAACACCACATCCACAATGGCGAACCACTATTTCACCGCAGACGTGATCTCTCCTCATCTGACCAAGACCGCACCCGGCGCCTTTCATATGGCTATGGATGGAGTCTCGACAACATTGCAGATTGGATTTTTGCCTACATGATGATCAACCCTGATGCAAGGCCACACGGGATGAACGCTGACGAAATAGTTGACCATATTTGCATGCACGCACACATTGGTCATACTCGCCTCAGGGCCGAAGATGAAACCTACACTCGGGGAGCCAATCGTGGTGGCCAGGTTGGAAATCATGCCAAAGTGGTCATGGTTGATGAATCTATTTTCTACATGGGATCAGATAATGCATATGGTGGTGGTCTTGCCGAATTTGGCCTGATCGTGGACGACAAGGAAAAGGCTGCTGAGCTAAATGAAAAGTACTTTGGATCCCTCTGGCACGAAGCACTTGGGACAGCCGAGTCCTCACTTGTTAGTGGATTGCAGAGCCTTGATGGGAAGTGTGGATGGCGCGACCGCTTGCCCGGCCGTGGTGCTCCGTGGGATCACCTTCAAGATAGCATGTGCACAACATTTGACAATGGACATGGCTGCCAGGAAGCTGGCTGCCAGTGGGTGAGCCTCTTGCTGCCTTTCACCCACTGCGTTGACCGTCCTTCAGGAACCTACTGCAATTTGAATTATGGATATTGTACTCTTGATCTGACGCCGAACGGTGAATTCTGCCTTGAAGTAAGTTCCCTGGATCTTACCCTTTATGAAATCATGAAATCATATTTACCTCATCTTTGATTCTCTCCTTCTTTTTTTAGGACGACACGTGCGAGAGTGGCCGATGCAGCAAATGGTTCAAGTAAGTCTTCCAATTGAGAGTGTCAGGGTGTACTCACCACGCACCTCCTCATGCTTTATTTTGCTTGGAATGAATTGACAGATGCGAGGATAAGCTCTCAGATGGTGAGGTTTGCCTTGAGAGTGAAGACTGCAAAGGTGGATACTGTGGCTGGACTTTCACTTGCGGTGGCGTTCCAGCCGAAAATGGAGTGACCTGCTCGTTCGTGAGTCTCGCGTAACAAGACCCGATTTTATGCAATTTACTCGCTCACTCACACCGTCGCTTTCTGACTATATTATCGCTCAAAAGGATGGATCATGCAGATCGGGTCGTTGCACAGCAGGTTTGGTTTGTGCAGACAAGTTGCAAGATGGGAGCTCGTGTGGCGAGGACGGTGACTGCGTGGCAAACCATTGCACGAGCACATTCTCTTGCGGCTGGAAAGAAGATGGCGAGTCGTGCGGTATCGATTCCGACTGTATCGCTGACCACTGTAACAATATGTTCAATTGTGGTCTGCAAGGTATTGATGAGGGATGCGTGCTAGATTCAGACTGCGAGTCAGACTATTGCAATAATCTATTCCGCTGCAAGGCAAAAAAGGATAACGGAGCAGCCTGCGCTACCGATGGTAAGCCCTTGTGTCACCAAGCAGATCATCTTATGACTTCTTCTCAAGCCTGCGAGTACATGTTGATTGTTCCATTTTAGGCGAGTGCAAGACAGACCACTGTAACAGCATGTTTCAATGTGGAAGGGTTTCTGACGGGGGAGGCTGTTTGGTGGACAACGGTGAGATAGTCATGTAGATAGTCGTGCTCAACCCCTCTCAGCTCAACATGACCAATGTGCATCAATCTTTGCCATCTTTGATCCCAATAGACTGCACCGGTAACCACTGTAACAATAAATTCACCTGTGGGAAGCTTCGAAACTCCTATGTGTGTCTCACTGATAGTGACTGCTTGAGCGGTTTCTGCTCCGGATCGTTCAGATGTTCTGATACACTTAAGGCAGGACGTGCATGTTTGCGTCATAGTGCTTGCAAGAGTAGAAGGTGCGAATCAGGATGGAGCGGTTGGTATCCCGGTTGGTACTGCAAATGAGAGGCACAACAGCATGTAGAAATGTATTTCTTATGTGATCAGTGTTGGAAATCGCCTGATTCACAGAAGCTCGTAGCTCACCACATGACGTGGTGCGTGGTTTTGAGGTATTACTTGATAAAATTTGAGCCATTAGAGCGCTCATAATTTCAATAAGATCTGAGTTTACACGACATCTGAACTGGGTCGCTGTTTCTGTGCCTGCGTGCTTTGGTTGGGCTCCGGCCGGTTGTGAAAAGGGTAGATGATCTTCCTGGCGTTGCCCGCCGTCCTTGCCGCCCGTGAGGCGGACTTCTTCAGAGACTCGACTAGATCGAGTAGAAAACTTTGAACAACTCTCAACTCTCACACACTGCCTATTATTTACCCTTAAGAGCATCAAAAGCTGGAACAAGTGGCCTGATGCGCGGGAGATAGACCTTCACGAACACCACATCGAAGACGGTAATCCTTTATTTCACCGCAGCCGTGATCCCTCCTCTTCTGATGACCAACACCATCGGCGCCTTTCATATGGCTACGGCTGGAGCCTCGACAACATTGCGGATTGGATTTTTGCCTACATGATGATCAACCCTGATGCAAGGCCACACGGGATGAACGCTGACAAAATAGTTGACCATATTTGCACGCATGCACATATTGGTCACACTCGCCTTAGGAGCCGAAGATGAAACCTACACCCGGGGAGATTATCCGGGTGGTCAGGTTGGGAATCACGCCAAAGTGGTCATGGTAGATGATTCTATTTTCTACATGAGATCAGACAACGCATATGGTGGTGGTCTGGCCGAATTCGGCCTTATTATCGACGACAAGGACAAGGCTGCTGAGCTAGCTGAGAAATACTTCGGATCTCTCTGACAGCAAGCACTTGGTACTGCAAATGAGAGGCACAACAGCATGTAGAAATGAATGTATGTGGCCCAAAAGAAACAAGAGGCGATGGCCGAGCCTCAAACATAAAACAAAATAAAAATTGATGTACATGATGAATGCCCTATTACCTTTTCTTTTTCCCCCTAAGCTTTCGGATTTTGATCCTCACACCCCAGCTACGGTAGTGAAGTTCATGGCTGCTTACGCATTGCACGCAGTCTGCTGTGACTCCGCCATCTGCTTAACCCCTGCCGGGCAACTTGGCCTAATTGAAGTCCACATCTCGTCAAGATCCTCCGAAATCCTCCAAGATCTCCTCCTTGTGAAGACCTATCATATCAGCTCCTTTAACGTGGTAGTGCATGCCGTGTTGCGAGTCAATAAGGTAAGCACATATGGCCAGTGCGCCCTTTTGCACTCGTCGGCCTGTCCCCACATCTCCTTCCTCTCGGTGCCGGAGGTGAACAGGCACTTGCTGGCCATGACCAAGCACCTCCCGCCCCGTCGTCCGCGGGCTCCCACAGGAATGCTTTTCGGGAGAGGAGAGATCGAATTTTGGAAAAGTAAGAAACGAAAGGAAAGGGAGCCGCTCAAAGTCGCAGGCGTGATAAAATAATCCCCTCCGGCCTATCAAAACTTTGCCCTTGGGCTTGCTTGGTGGCCCGTTCTGACAAAGAACACCTAGTCTTCGAATCGTGTACTCGATGAGGAGTTGTTGGAAGCGAGGGGTTTGGCCGAGAAGGATATGGGCAACAGAGAGAGGATCGCAAAGAGCAGGGGAGGCCGAATAGTTGGGGCCCCGCATGCACCTAGGCATCCCCTCGCACCTCCTATCATCACTCAGGTGCGACCGCAACCCCTGCCCCACCGCGCACTTCCCGAAGACCGGCCAACGAGTACCTAAGCGACCCTTTCTCTACTTGCCGAGATCTCTTCTCACCCCGCTTCTGTGACAGATGGTTTCGCTCAGCTGTTGAGTTTTCTCTGTTCCTTTGCGCGGCACCTTTCGCCTCCCGCCTCCCGCCTACTCCCGCCTCCCGCCATTCTCTTCTCGCCCCTCCTCATCCAACAAAGAGTCAAAGTGCTGCATCCATCGCCTCGCTCTGTGGCTTCCTATTACCACCCCGTCGGACATGCAAGTAGGTATCCACAGAATTGTGAGTAGCGTGCCCACCCATCATGATCATTGGGCGGGCTCGAAGAGAGCTGGACATGGCTCGAAGAATCCGAACAAGACGCAGTGCATTCGAGGGGGCCGTATCGACGAGATGGCGATGAAATCATAGTCGAAGGTCTATCGCAGCACTGCTCCCCGCTCTAATATCTATCCGCGGCCCCATCGCTATGCGAAGTCGCGCTACGCTGTTGTGATTGTGTCACGATCCAAGGAACGGAGCCTTCGAGCACGATCGGGGACGAGGATGGCGAGGACGACCTGCTCTGGACTCTAGGACCTTGCCATCACGCGGACGGAGGCAACGGCCACAAGGGGAGCGAATCCAACAGAATTGAGGGCGTCGCGCGCCTAAGGACCAGAGGAGCTTCGTGCCATGTAACGCCGACATCGTGGCGTATAACCTCGTGAGGTGAGACCATGGCGATGGAAGCCAAGAAGCCGGCCAAGTCGCGCATCGTTCGACGGTCCCCAATAAATCTGCCGATGGAATAGGGCCAGCGAGTAGCAACGACTGCCCTGAGGCACGCAATTTCCGGGTTCGAGGCGATGCGACCGCTCGGTCCAGACACAAGCTTTGCCCAACCACAATCATTCGCGGTTGCCGAACCACCACTCCATGCCCATGCGATCAGGCTCCAAATTTGACGAGGCCTGCCTGGCAAACGCCATTGTCCAATGCCGGCCCGGCGACCCGCTCCGACACATCTTGCTTGAGCAGCTCGCACAAGATCATTTCATCCCGCCCCCCCCCCCCAGGAACACGACCCACTTCATGCGCTAGAGAGGAGGATTCGCGCGCGAACGGGCCGCCAAGGGCAGTCGAGCCGATCTCGGAAAGCCCCGTCGGCGGCGGGCGCGGGGTCCGTCGGGAAAAAAGCGAACCTCGAACGAGGAGGGACGAGCCTTCGGGCGACGCCACAAGCCAAAGCGAGCGCGAGGCGGGAAGCTCGGTTCGCCCTCCATCGGCAGCCTGGCGAGAGCACCCGACGAACAAAGACGAGCGCCTCCCATGAATGCAATCGATGGCGACGGCCGGGATTCGAAAGGTTCGACGGCGAGCTCACAGCCATTGCTCTTGTTGCTGGCGCTCCTGCAAGCAAGCTCCTCATCGAATCCAGGAGGACTAAAAGATCCAATGTGGTTGAGCGAGGGCAACGTCGAACGTCGAACCAGTCGAACGTCGAAACGCGTCGAACGTCGAACGTCGAACGTCGAAACGTCGTCGAATCGTGAAAGTTTCAAATATATCTCTAGCGATCGCAAGTCGCAAGCGATAACTTTATACTTTGAAATCATTTTAACAAACATAGGTATCGTACTACCGTCCCTACCATGTTCGCTGTCGTATCGCTCAAAATATGTGTTTTCGACGACAGCTTAAAGGGAATAAAGGATGGGGCAAAAAATCGAAATCTGCCATCGGGGACGAAGACCACGCGTCGTTCCCTCTTTTCTAGCCTGGACTGGGTGAAAAGCATTTTGTTAGATAAGGAAAATACTGTTTGTGGCTTATGCCACTTTGGTTCAAGCCTCATCAAACCGTTCAATTTAAGTAAAGATATTTTAAAGTATTGCATATCGTTGGAAAGCGCGTTATCGTGCAGATATCATGGCGTCGACGTCGATCGATCAAGCTCAAATCGTCTGGAATTCCAAGGTGTTGAAACGATACTATGGCATCACCGCAGCATATTGCGCAACCATCAACCATCCACCAGCTAACCACCGGCGTCAAGTAGGATGTGATCGCAGTCGTATCCTTTTGCCTCTTCCTAACGTAAAAAACTATATTCTTTCCAAATTGACGTGCACGTGCGCGTTTCTGCTAGTTTCTGTTCGCGCTTGTTTGCGCCGAAAATGTTTCGCAAGTTATGCAGTCGACTACTAAAGACCCCACTCTATGATGCATGCCAAAAAGGACTTAACAGTATTCCCATTGATAGGCTTTTTTCAAAGCTTCAAGCGGAAGAAAATTTGCCATCAGGCCGGCCAATCTCGATCTAATTCATTGAAATAAGTATGTTTGATTGGGAAAATGAAAACGGCCAGCCTAAGTAGGTGCTCATGTGTTTGGATGCAAAGAGTGTTATTTTCTGTGTGTACATTTAGTACCAGGCCTACATACGTGGGTGGGTAGTCGTACATAGAGAGTGGTTCAGTCAGATATAATCTGGCGGAGAAAAGTGGCAAAGCAGTTTCAAGTAGAATCAGGCACGAGGCGTTTTGAGATGAGTTCATAGCAGATGAATTATCATCCTATTCAGTGTAATAGGACGGGCATTCCTCAGTTAAGGCGACACACTTTGTCATGAAAGACTTCATAGGGTCCCATCTGCCGTGCAATAACTAGGTGGCTGATGCCTGCAAAAAGTTAGATAAAGTCTACAGCTGCTGAATTGAACAAATCACGGCAGAACGAGTGGTTCGTGCGTGATCATTTGTTACATTTTTTTGTTTAAATTCACGGTACATAGGAACTACGACGAGCGAAGCGCATCAGAATGAGTGGTTTGTGCGTGACTGTTTGTTGCATTTCGGTTACAAATGCACGGTACAAAGGAACTCTTGCTGATATTGACATGTAGGTAGGTAGGTTAATAGTACGATGTCATGCACATAGCACACGGTCTCTTATTCCCCTCGAAAAACGTTTCGTACCGTATCATATCTACAATAGATAGACCGCCAGCACTATGCGCCCACAGTAGTAAAAAAGCATGTTGCCGACCAAATTAGGGTTCAAAATGGCATTTTATTTGGACCATATTGTATCATTAATATATGATAATATTTTTTAAAGCAAAACAAATGAAAACACACTATATTTTGATATAATTAGACCACTTTGTTGTGATTTTGGACAAGCTTGTTTGCCGTCACTATGCTATCTGAGATGAAAAAAACACCCTTGAGGCACTAGCATGTTGCACTTGGGTGTTTTTAAATCTCAGATGGCATTGTGGTAGCAAAAAGCCAGATGTTGTGAAGTCCGTTTCGACTGATGTTGGTCAATATTGGTATAGTGAGTGTGTTTAACTGGTACTTTAAGACGAAAAATATTTCACAAAGAAAAACTATGACGAATCAATAATCAGTCTGTTTTCTGTCCTCAGCAATAAGATCCTCTGATAGGAGAGACTGTGACTGCTTAGAAGTCACTGTCAGAATTTACTATATGTAGATACTCAGGTGGCACATAGTAATAATAACAAAGTAAAAAATTAACAACTACAGGGTGTCAAAGCATATGATTAATCGAAGCTCGTATCGCTATTTGAAGTATGATT
>JALLPA010000590.1:974-18031 GCA_036939895.1 Thalassiosira exigua
CGCTACTCCGATGAAACAATTCACATCAATTGACTTCCCCTGTATTAATGATCAATTTACATGCACACAGATCGTGCAACCAGTCTATCTCTATGGACAAACATTGCGACAGAGTAGAGGAGATGGAACGCATGGCGAAGGCACAACAGGATCCATCAGCATACCGTCATGATGCACTTCTGCTTTTTTCAACCACAGAAGAATATAATGTACACCTTCTTCGCCAAGATGGCACGAAGGCGTGCGTGCACATAGGGTCGAAGCCTCAATCGGCCGCTGAACGAGCCATGTTTGTATCTAGTTGGCAGAAGTATGCTCAGGACTTCGGCTTTTGCCCACAGGTCTCACGCAGGATGCGCGCGCCACTCAATACAGGCAACGGAGGCAGAATATTAGTCCAACAAAAGAGAAAAGCACGACTAGAGGCGGACAGGAGGAGGTGCCATTTAGTGCTGCTGTTTGCACTTTCAACCTCTTCCCACTACGTGATTGAGCACTGATAGGCAGACCTCGCCTGTCGTCGCCGTGGCCTATCCTGTTTGTGGCAATAACGTGGCAATGCAACCCTTTTGGACTTTGCTAAATGCATAATTTTTTCTATTGTCCTTGCTGTTATGACAATCGTCTTTTGCAAAGCAGAGAAACATCCAAAGTGTCCATTCTGCAAAAACAGCAAGATGAAATTGGATGGGGGGTGCGAGAATTTGAATCCCCACATAGACATAGGTTTCAATATTACTGTATGTGCAACATGTTTCGTTTTGATTTGGTTGAGGTGAAACAATCCCTTTGGTATCCACAGACAATTGGTAGTGATAGTCGGAAAGAGAAATGCTGCCTTTCTGTAATATTATTCATTAACAGCAACACATCAGATTTGCCCGATTTTCACATTTGCCAACTGCCGACAGTGTGGCGATTCTGAGTGCCTACAGCATGAGTTTAGCAGGGATATTGGCGACGAAAAAAATATAGGTATCCCCAGGGGGTATCTGGCGGTGTGATGGGCCAAAAACACTTTGGGCTAAGGTTGAGTCAATGTGTACTCTGGGGGGAGGGGGGGGGGGGGGGGGGGGGGGGGGGGGGGGGGGGGGGGTATATCTCTCATCGAGGGCAAAAATGGAGCCCTTCTAGCAGGAATTGTGTTGTCCACTAAAAATCGAAAATTTCTATAGAAAAGAAAAGGTCCTGAGCAAAAGTTCAAGTCGTCACCCTTTCAGACCATCTCAAATTGTCCTCCACCCATCCCCCCCTCTCCCCCACCCCCATCCCAGGTCCCCACCCACACATGTTCGTAGAGTGGTGGGAAGTGGTTGGGAAGAGAGCAAGGCGGAGGTGGGGGGAGATGAGAGAGAGAAAGAGCTTCTATTTGTTAGCGTGCTACCAGGGGTCGGCTGCTCAAGCCCTTCCGTTCATTTCAGATTCGGAAGCTTTTAGTGGGGACTTTGCTCATCTATGCTCACAGTGGGGGCACCTCGCTTGGCTGATCACCCGACTCTGTCTCACACTCTAAAGAGAAAGAGAGAGAGTAGATCACAGTCAATCATGCTTTTGCTATTGAACCGAGAAAAAGAAAACAGTGGTCTGAATTCCATCGATCACAATTAAGATACCAGTTCCTCAATGACCCTATGATACAACCCAAATCTAAGGTAGTGATGTGAGAATATGCATTAAGAGGTCCTATGGAAGTTGGTCATGAGATTAAATAGATGTGTATCTGTGCAATTACACATTTATGTGCCACTGCTCTGCAACAATAGGGGTACTTCAGTATACATGCTGAACTTGTACCAACTATTGATGATATTCTGAAATGCCAGTTACCGTTAATAATTAACTGTCACCATTCGTTAACATAAGTCGGTAGCTGTTGTCAATAATAACTCTGACACTTTCAACATCGATAAAAAAAATTCTAAAAGATTACAGATCACAGCAATAGCTCAAGAAGATTTTTTGGATAGAACTCTTAATAAATGAACTGACACATAATTCAAACCCAGTCGTAAAGAGGCAACATGATTTAAAACTATATTCACCGGAATTTTCAACTCTGATTGTTTCTCTTTTTGTTCGTAATGGACATAAAATGTGATTCAGAATAAGTTAACATGACAACTACCTAATTTTTTCATTCGCCCAAATTTTATGAAATTCTGCAAATGCCAAATAAAATTTGAGCTTCCTTTGTTGAATTCAAGTTGAAGTAAGGTTAGTGTGGGTGCAGTAGGATGTATGTTGGCACTGCAAACTCTCGCTATATGTTGCCTTTGTTTCTGGATAATTACCTCAAAATAAGGTGAACGATGAAAATCGAGGGTTACATATTCTGCCATGATTACACATTTGTACTCATCATTGTCTATAATATCTAACAATCCTATAAAATAAAGTAAACTGTTCAAAAACTAGATAGATACTGTTAAGATTGATTGCAGGTGAAGCAAGTGCCTGCAAATACCACTCTCACCATAGCACCCGAGTTGTGCTATATCGAGAACCTAAGCTCAGAGAAATAACCCTTGAGCCTCATATGAAGTTTTCATAAGTAACAAGAGATAGGAAAAAGCAATATAGAAATGTGATATTTTTACTGATACAATGATGAAAATAATTTCCATGCTTGCCAAGAGACTATCATTATAAAATATACTTGATGGCTGATTTCGGTAGTGTTACAGTGATGTGCAGTTACCTTTCTCTTTGAACATTGACTGTTGGCCAATCAACTACAAATTTACATGTTTTATGCTTCTTACTTTTAGACAGCCACATGCGATAAGAAAAAAACATGCTTTTGGTGTAGTAAGAAATTATTTGTGACAAGTGGGCAACACTTCAAAATGCAAGCACCCAAAATATCTTCATTATGATTGAATGAATGAGGCATATTCAAGCAGCTAAGGTTGGCAGCTTTTTCACTCAAAGAGGTTTACCCTGTGCATACCAATCCCTGACTTTATTGAGGTAGTTCCGTACATCAACACTGAATTGGTTGTGGTTGTGGTTGTGGTTGTGGTTGTCCAATTGTGGTTTATCTTTAAGACAGGTACTTGGACAGGACTTGCTGAAGATCCTGCTGAAGGACCTACATAATTACTCATACTTCTCAGCTGACCCTATTAAAATTAAAATGTTCAGAAAATATGAGACATAAGAATCTTTACCTTCCAATAATCAAGCGTCTATTTTTGATGTTCTATCTAACTAAACATAAAACGGTGTCTTTGTATCGATTATGATCCGTATGCTAATTGCTTCACTATGGGATGTCTCATCCCGGGGCATTTTCCAAAACACAAAACACGACTTATTTGTGCAGTGATATTGTGATGGTGTTGATCTTCTGGAGAAATGAAGTAGAAACATACATAGAAAAACACACCCCCTCCGGTTTGTAATGGACCTGTGTAGGGCTTAAGAACATGCACCACAATTCAACCATTAGACCAACATCTTTTGAAGCAAGTCAACCCGCAATGATGTTCACAGAGAATTAAAATATTATCAAACTAAATGACATGTGGAAGGCATGTAATAATAGACATGGTTGGGGAGTGACTCACAACATGACATGATTTTGGTATGTATCATAACACAAGTAAAAATCAGGCAACAGGTGAGATGTCAAATAGGACAAGGCTTTAGATATTGATATGATGACATGGTGCACTTGGTAGGCTCTGGTGTGGTCTAGGTGCCTATATCCTGACATATTATATATCTCTGGAATGCACATGGTGTCCGTCATCAATTTGATGTGGTAGTTACATGTTGGAGTCTCTGAACGGATGGGGGGAATTCAAAGGAAATGTTTGTCCTCTGGTAGATCCCATGGTTCATGTGGCACCATGGTATCATAGTGGGGCGATATCCCCCCGCCCGGAGGCTGCGCAGTAGGGTACATTCCCATTTTCCTCCGGCGGGCGGTCTCTAAACCTGGCACTAACTAGCTCTAAATAAATCCAAATTTTAGGCACTCGGGGCGTACTTTGCAGGAATCACTTCGGCGGGCGGGCAAAAGTGCGAAGGTAGGTGGGTTCCTGACACCTTAAATTCGCCTAGTATTTCGTCAGTAACAATGCAATACCCCTGACCAAATATTTAAACACTTCAATACTGCCCCCAAGTACAAGTCCAGCCCCCATAAATACTCCTCTGACTACCTCTCCGGCAAATCCATCTCAACCTTCAATATATCGCGGAAATTTTTGATACAAAAGACCTGCTGTGGTCCCCATCTTCCTCCAACTTCCAGTGGTACTTCCTGGTAGGAATTTCCAACTTGTTCCGACATCCTAGTAAGCACACGGACATTCTGCACTTTTGACTTATCGCTGTACCAGATAAATTCATTCTCTGTTGACACGTACCACTTGTTATAGTAATTCGTAAACAATGCCAGCACTCTGTATTTCTCAATGACTGTTGATATTGACGAAAACCCTAAGGTCGTCACGCTCGCGGGCATGTCGACCTTAGGGTTTTTGGCAATATCAACAAAACTGAGACATGAGTCCAGAGGGGAGGGTCTCGTGAGTCAGCCCAAGGGCTGACCTTGTACAATCGCAAGACATGTAGAGCGTAGCCAGAGCGCAATAGGTTCCCGTGTTTCGGTATCCTTTACTCTTTGTACTTACGTATCCCAATTACACGTGGTTAGCTTCCACGCAACAGTCGGGAATTGAACCCGTAGACTCATGTCTCAGTATTGTTGGTAGATGTTGCTGAAAACTCTAAGGTCGGCACGCTCGCAAGCATGTGGACCTTAGGGTTTTTGGCAATATCAACAATGACAGCCGGCTGTCCTCAATTGCATTCCAATTGAATCAAATTATCACGGCGAATGAATTATTTTCCCTCTTCATCGCCGTCATCCTTCTTTCCACCCCCATCGTTCTATCTGAAAATGTCTTATCAACGGCATTTTTCTTCTCCTGGCTAAACCAGCGTTCATTGCGTGACTTGAACTTTGCTTCATTCGAAATGGCACCCTTTTCCATCTTCCCCAATTGCATCAATTGCACTACTTCACAAGTCAAGTCCGCAATGCCAACAATATCTCTGGAATTGATCATCCGTTTGAAACGGACAAAAGCTTCACTGCAGTTCCCTCCATCAAAGAAATCTTAAACCTCAACCAAATCCGAACTCGAAACACCGCTTTGACTGCCAATTGCCTCACTGGTATCTTCTTCATTGTCATTGTTTGTATCTTGAACTACTCTGACATGAACATTGACTAAACTGACCAGGGTTACATATCTGTTTCCACCTTATCTGCTGATGGTGACATAGTTTTGGTCTGGTCAATACCAATAGTTTCATCGTTTTCGCCTGCTAATGTCTCCCGCTCCACACAGTCCTCTGTATTGTTCTCCATGGAGTCTTGGTGGTCAGTCATTTCACCATGGCCTCTAGTGTCCCTCTTTTGACGACGAAATAATTCATCAATAGTATTTCTCAAATCTGAAGGTGATTCAAAGTTCTTGGCAAAGACCGACATCCCATTCCCTGTCACAACACCAAACAACTCAAGAAATGGCACCATCCAAGAATTTATCATTGCAATCACTCCCATAACCTCCTTCCACAACTCTGCGAAGGGGGGGGGGGTCAGGCCATGGCCATGGTGTGGTTGTGTTGGTGTGGTTGTGTTGGTGTGGTTGTGTGTGGCTTGTGGTGGAAACTTGCTTTCGTAGTTTAAAGTTTTTACTAGTTATATACTAAATAAAGTATCATTAAACTACAAAAATGAAATTTTCTGTTGCAACACAACAGCAAAGGTCACTCATTTTAAAATCTACATGTTCCTATGTGCAGATATGAGTATTTTGTGATCTTGCCCGGCACGAAGGTACCCGGGTACTTATCATAAATTACTTAGGAGGGCAGAATTTTTGGCTAAGTACCCGGGTACTTCCAAAATCTTTCTGGCGGGCAGCTAAAGGAAGGAGGGTTTAGCTAGCAGATTTTGCTAGCATGTCGCCCCCCCTGGCATCATATTGCTGGTGTTTTTCCTGGTTGGCTCATTGGTTTTGCATTTATTTGGCATTAGGAGGAATGGCATTATATGTATCTCGAAAATAAATACTGTAACATAGCGTGCTGGTATGTATTATATCATACATTAGATTTATGTGTAGAAACAACATAGGAACTAGCATACTTCGGCACACATGAAAAAGATGAGATATGTTATGAATCGTGGGCTTCCATTGCAATTATTATTAAGGATGTTATCATAAATGCTGAAATTCCTTTGTGCTGACTTAATCCAAACACTGTAGCGCAGCATCTAAGTGTGTCCAGGGACAACGATAAACTCGTTTCACAGAGCCAGTCATGGCCATATTAGTACTGATATATCATCTTGTCCAAGCCAGTCTTTGCAAGCTTTAAGTTCAATAATTTAATGTTGTATAGCAATGTATAAACAAACATTTGTCACTTCTACCAAGGAGTAACACCTATTTTTGGTTGCCACTGCTCATCATCCAAATCAGCAGTATTGTCAGTTTTGTGCTACCTAAGGATTGATCACCATATATCCTCAGTATAAATATGTTACTTTGATATTTATGATGACACGTTACTCATCATCTCCGCATGAAATCTCACTTGAAAACATCATGGTTTCCTTAAACATTTTCAACCCGATGACAATGAAATCCATAGTTAACCATGGTTGTGGACCAATGACTTCATCTTATTCATTTACTGGTTATTGATGATCTTATGTTAGCCGATGATGTAAAATCATTGAGGTTTAAAATGTCTACTAAGATCAATATTTTTGATAATAAATTATCACATACAAGTGTAATCGAACACAATTTTCAAATTAATATGATGAAATGGGTCCATTCTTGTTAACCCGAATGGCTGGGTTTTCCATGTGCCCGAGCTCAGCAGCCGTTGATGAGAAAAATGCTAGTTACTCCTCCTCTATTTTTCGTTCCCCAATGATGTTTAGAAAGAAAAATCAACTTTGAATTTTATGCAATTTATAGATGTCATTCTGGATATACTAAGCAATGTGATATGATCCCATGGTGCCATGTCATTTCATGTAGCTTGCACCAATCATGTTCATTATCATTACCAGTTTGACCAAACATTGTATATAATTCCAGGATGGGATGTACCACATCCTGATTGCCCTCCACCATTCAAGTGCAATCATTGCGCAGTTCAAGTTAGCTTGCAAACATCTGTCACCTCTCTCTTGCCATGTCGTGGCACAAGCATGTTGAGGGATGAGCTGAACCGCAAAGCTCTATGCCACCTATTGTACAATTATGAGAACAAATATTCAACAGGGACGTGGTGCATGATGTTCGATTGAACGAAGCTTGGCGCTGAAAGTTTCACAACTTAGTATGTGCCTATCGCACGTTGCGAAATCGGCGTTGGAATCCAATCTCTATCTTAGTGCTTTTGCGGTAAAATATGATGCCGGCGAGGTCTACGCCTTCTTGGTACATAGGTTCTCAGTATTAGAGAAGACGCCCGCGAAATCGACTTCCCTCCGGCGAGGCGATGTTTCAACGCGCGACAATCACCGTGTTGTTTGGCCTTTTATGGCGGCGCTCTGCAGTGTCAGTGTCGGCCAACCCATGCTATCATGAAGCAAGGCAAACAAGGCAAACAAGGCAGCGAAGCGATGTCCGTGAGACAGGTCGTCGTAGTCGTACCGCAGTCGGTCCATCGGGAGGCGAGGGTTGTGTGGTGGATCGGAGGGCGTTCGACGAATCTATCGAGTAAGCATAATTTACACTTGCTTCCGCCTCTCTCATCGTCGTCGTCGTCCGTGTTTAACGCTCCAAAGCCATCAAACATGAGCGCGGAACTGCCTTCCGGGGACGTCCTCCTCCAGCGGACCCGCATCGACCTCTCCTTCCAGGGCCTGCACGACGGCAACGTCGACGGCCTCGCCGACGTCGTCCGGAACAGCGCCGTCCTCCGCGAGCTCAACCTGTACAGCAACCGGCTCGTGCTCACCGCGCCGCCGTCCAACGATGAGGAAGACGGAAGCGTCGCGACCAACGCCCTCGTGGACGCCATCGCCGCGAGCAAGACGCTGGAAGTCCTGAGCCTGGGGAGCAACATGATCGCCGAGGCGGGGGGCCGGAACCTCGCCGCCGCGGTCAAGGACCACGCGACGCTGCGGGAGATTCACCTGGGCGGGAACCGCGTCGGGAACGGCGGCGCCGTGGCTTTGGGCGAGGCGTTGAGCGCCAACGCCTCCGTGGAGATGATCAGCCTCTACGAGAACGGGATCGGAGACGAGGGGGCCAAGGCCCTCGCCGACGCCATCCGGGTCAACCCCTCTCTTAAGGTGGCCTGGCTCCACGGCAACATGATCACCGACGCCGGCGGCCTGGCTCTGGCCGACGCCCTCGAGAAGAACTTGGAGATGGGCCTGCTCTTCCTCCTGGGGAACAAGCTCGGACCCGACCTCGGGAAGCGGATCGACGTCCTCCTCAAGGACCCGAAGCGCAAGAACAAGGAATACGCGGCGCTGTCCATGACCGCCGCGGCCGCCAAGCCTCAGCCGGCCGCGTCCCCCGAGAAAGCTCCGACGCCCGCGGACGTCGTGGGCCTCATCACCCACTTCGTCGACGAGACGTCGCAGCAGGTGACCGAGCTGCTCACCCCGCGCACGTGTCGGACGCCCGCGGCGAAGGCGGTCGTCGTCCCGGCGATGCCGTCGAGCCAGCCGGCGACGCCCCGCGTGTCGTCGCCCACGAAGAAGGCCGCGGCGGCGTCCGCCGTGCGTCCCGAGGTCGCGTCGGCCCTCGAGGAAGCGGTCGCTGCGCTGAAGGAGGAGCTGGTGGCGAAGGACGTGGCCCTCGCGGCGCGGGACGCCAGGATCGCCGAGCTGGAGGCGGAGGGCGAGAAGAGGGGGGGCGTCGACGCCCTCGAGGCGGAGGTGAAGGCGCTGACGGACGTCATCGAGAACTCGGCGAGGTGAGTTTCGGGGTTCGGCTTGAGGGATCGTGCGTCAAGCTCGATGTGTGCCTAAGTCTACCAACAAAAGGCTAGGTGCATGTGACACTCACTCGTCACTAACTTACGCCATTCGCCCCTTCGTCACACAGGAAACTGATCCCCAGCGCCCTGGCGGCCAAGGACTCCACGATCTCCTCTCTGAACGCCAAGATCTCGGAGATGACCGTCCTCCTCGCCGACCACGAGAAGGCCGTGCAAGAGTCGACCGCCAAGATCGCTGAGCTCGAGGCCGAGGTCTCCAGCGTCGAGGAGGCGCACTCCGCGTCCCTCGCCGAGGCGCGCGCCGCCGCCGCCGAGAAGGAATCCGCCCGCGCCGCCCTCGAGGAGGCGATGGAGGCGCTCAACGAGACGATCGCGCAGAAGGTCGCCAAGATCGCCACGAACGACAGCGCCCTCTCCCGCGCGCGGGACGAGATCGAGGTGCAGAAGCGAGCGCTCGCGGAGAGGGACGAGGAGGCGGCGCAGAAGGACGCCGAGGTCGAGGCGCTCCGGGAGGAGTGCGCGGCGAAGGACGCGGCGATGGACGCGACCGTGGCGAGCATGGACGAGGTCGTGGCGTCGAAGCAGCGGGAGATCGACGCGTTCGGGGATCCGCTCCTGCTGTTGCAGGCGTACCTCGCCCGGAAGGACGACCGGATCAAGGAGCTGGAGGCGGAGCTTAGCAAAAGCTCCTCCTCCCAGATCGAGGATCGGGGCGACGTCGAGGTCGCGTGCTCCTCCGCTCGGGGTGCGGAACCGAGCGAAATCAATGACGCGAGCTCCGAGGAAGGGTCCACCATCAGCAAAGATGTGTCCGCCAAAGTTGTAAACCTGGACGCGCCGGCCGATGTGGAAGCGGCTGCAGAGGAGCTGCTGTCGCCGGAAATGGATGTGAGGGACGACCCGGAAGTCATCAACATTTGATGGATCTTGGTGTAGATATCTTTGGGAGTGTGACGTGTGTTGCAAAGAGAAGGAGCTTTTGGGAATGTTTGCTCTGTACATTTTTCTATGTTGCAAACCAATGGCTTATTATGTCACATTGATGTACATAAGGAAGGTCAAATATCATGGTAAAGATTAGCCTTATCTACGTTCTCTAGAACTAGGGTTTGATTCCCTCATTGCCAAAACTCTTCTGGACCCTCCTGACTCCCATTTCTTTTGGCGATCAAATGATGCTCTGAAGCTAGCATATTCGAGTTAACTTTGTTGCCCATTAAAATTTATGTGTTGGGGGACGCTACCCAGCACCTCAATATCTCTGCAATACTCAATGCCGGCAACACACTAGCTCGAACCGGCGTGTTGCAGACTGATCCTTTGCCAGCAAACAAGGGTCAGCGCAGTGTTGGGACACTGATGCTTAATGTTATCTCTGCGCAACTAATGCACCTCTGTGGCTGCCCCGCTCGCGTGGCAATCGAGCACAGGCCCTCCGCCACTTAAACTATCCGATGGACCAACTGGCACCTGTTGAGGAAATGCTGTGGAACATTTAGGAGATCCAGATGTTTTTGCTTGCCAACCCCAACAGGGACCTCATCCTCAAAGAGACGCAGTTCATCATGCACGTGCTCATCAAGATGGTTAGGATGGGTCTGTTCATGAAGGCAATCAAGAAGTGGCAGTGCCATGACATCGTCAACCGATTGGCATAGGTTGACTCCTGCATGCTCATGATCGCGGAGTTTGAACACATGCTAAGGGAGGTCATGGGCCCGACTATTGTGCATGAGGGCTATGACACTGTGTTTGCCACAGGAGAGACAGATGACAAGGAGATGTTGTCCCTCGTTGGGAGTGTGACCTAGGCACTTGGGCAAAGGGTACTAAAAGCTGTAGAAATTTAAACGTAGAGATGTCACAAATTATTCGATATGAAAATGGTGAGCTTATCTTATGAATATTTCTGGCAGCGAAATGATAATGGAGAGAGACAAAATTGAGCGTCGGCTTGAGGAGCAATCGACTGCGCACATAGGATCCCTGTAGAGTCTAGTATCGACTCGGAGAGGGATTGCAATGAGTGCAGTAACATCCTACTGGAGCCTACGCGCCAGCACAGGATCCTGGCCACATCACAGTTCAATCAACTGCGGGTTTACGGCCAGACCTTGCTTAGCATCGCAAAGGATTTGGTATGGCATGTGTCCGTGCCACTCCGCGCTGTCTCTCGGCTGCATCAGTAGGTGTCAATTGTCCCGCTGTCATCTGGACATGAGGCCATAATGACTTCGTTCGTTTCTGGCAGGAATGCATGTGGGATATGATATGGATAAATCTTATCATAAGTATTGATTCCTACGCATGTTTATTGTCAAAGATACCATTTATGGTATCTAGTCGTGGCTTAAGGTCCTAGGACATAAGAGCCTAAGCCTTGCCCCCCAGACTGAGGGTCAGGTAACCTGAAGTGGCTTATATAACCTTCATCCGTGAACTTAAAACCTCTCGGGGCAGAAAAAATATTTCTGGGGACTCGGGAGACCCAATTATTGTTGGGTGTTGTCCCCATGCGACAATGTTGAGCATAAATAGTGGAGGGGTATAAAAATAGAACCTTCGGCACGCGAGATCAAACGTGAATCATGATCAAGGTCGACTGAAAAAGTTACAAAAAGTAGGGTAACAACTTTTCTTTTGTTTGTTGAATAAAGTATATTAATATTTATTGTACACCTGAGTTAACCTCAAAATATGGGACAATCCTCCGGATATTAAGCATCTCATTAATTGTGCCACGTTGAATCCTGATCGTACCGTTCGTATACACTTCGGTCACGGTAAAAGGGCCATCGTATTTTGACTCACTTTTTACGTAGCGTACCATCCCTTGTAAATAGAACTTGTTGGTCTACTCTATAATCATAGTCAATCCTGCGTGCATTGTCGCGCGCATTGTTATGATCAACTAGCTGTTGTGTGCGCCTCCCTATGGCAATCCAATCAGCTACGTACGGGATATCAAACATCATGTCCCGCCCAAAGACTGTGGTGCCAAACGGACAACCTAGCACTGTGTGATGGGTGGAGCGAACGGCCCACGCAGCATTTACTAGGAAGTTGTCAACGTCTAATTGTGTGACTGTCTTCTGCATATCTATATTTCTAGTGCGCATCATATTTGCTAAGACACCGCGAAGGCACTCAAGTATGACGTTTGCTTGTGGATTCTTAATGGCTGTAGGCTTACACTGGATCCCATAAGTTTCGCATAATTCTCTAAAATGCAATTTAAACAGAGGTGAGTGGGTACCTATACTCAACCATTGTTTGTTGAATAAATTAGATATTTGAGCTGATGTTTTGTCGATTATAATCTCAGTAATCTCTTCACCCTTACGTAAAACTGTTACGCTTTTGAGTGACAATTCTACGATTTCGAACAAGCTGCTAGCTGGATCTTTCATAGTTAGGCAAATGAAATCCGTGATTGTACCCTCTTTTCCCTTTAGAGTGAACGGGCTTATAAGGTCAATACAGACCGTACACCATAGGATAGTTTCGGCCATTTTTGGCGGCAAATGTCCAAATTGCCGGCTGCGTTTCTTGCCCCGTTGGCAGCTGTTGAAGCATTTTACGTGACTACGTACGTCTTGCTGAAGTGACGACCAGTACATTGTCGCTGAAATGGTTTCCTTGATAAACATTCATGTAGTACTCGCTTATCTAGTACTCGTGTAGTACCTGGCCCATAGTGTTCCTATTTTGTTTTTTTGTTCTGGCCACTTTTTGCGGCAATCGAAAAAAAATTCCTATTTTTTAGTCAACTATTAAAAACTTTACAATGCAACTTGAACCATTCTGAGTTGGAGGTTCCATTCACCACACGGAGGCCGGCCACCGGCGGGGGATGACCACACGAGGCCAGCGATCATGGACAGAAGCCAGCATCAACACATGTAAAAGTGTTATTTTTATACTTATTCCTGTGGGTATTTTCTACACAATAAGCAGCCCATCAACAGGCGACACACCATGGCAGCCACATACATGCTCTATGCCCTTCGCCGTATCTTCTTTTCCTAGACAACCACAGCAGGCACATCACTGGGCATTGGTGTGCTGTTTATAGGTCACCCAATAATTTTTGTGGTGGGAAAATAAATCCTATGGATTAGTTTGCGAGATATTACATCTTGAAATGGCCTATTATGTTTTATTCCGTGTCTAATGAACTGCTCTAATAAGCATTCGAATGGCATTCAGGTAGGGTGCAGACGGGAGGAGGAATTGAGTGCGCCCCTCGGAGGAAAATACCTTTCCCTCCCCTCTCCCTGCCTTGTCTCACCTCCATAGTAATGATGAATATTAAACTAAATATTATTTTATCTGAGAAACAAAGCCAATATGCGAGGGGGGTAGTCCCTTCAAAATAACAACAATTGGCAAAACTCAATATTATTTCAGTGGAGAAGCAAAGCCTAGGAGAGGGGGCGGGATTTGGCTAAAAAAACAACCCCCCTCATCACTCTAAAATAACAATCCCCCCTCAATGCCCCCACATTTCCCTCGCTCTATTCCCTCCCCCCTCACTCACTCCTCCCTATTCCCCCCCTCAAAAAGTTAACCTTTCTCGTCTTCTCTAGTCCGTGGGTCCTTGGCAGTGGCCTTAATCCCTGCCGGCCTTGGTTGCCACCTTGGCCCACCCCCACCAGGCCTGCCTCTGGGCGGCGGCCTTAGTCATCCCCTGCCCAGCGTGGTCCTCCTCGTCACCAGCCTTTGTTGGGGTCTTGGTCGCCCCCCCCCCCCCCCAACTTTGGTCTTGGTCCTCCCTAGCCGCCTGCAGGGCAAATAGAACTGAAATCATTGGTCTCATTTACAAATGATAAAAATCAAAAATTACAAAATAGAAAATACGTCATCGTTATTTAAACTCACCGCCCCCTCCTTCCGCATCCACTCCACCCCTGCTGCTCCTCCCCCCACCCGTTCTGCTTGCGGGCCAAAACTCTCCCCCCTCTTTTCGCCTTTAGGACAAATAAAAATGACAATGTTAGTCTTAATTGCAAAAATATGAAAACGACAAACACATTCCCAAATCCCTCCACCAAGCCCTACGCCGAGCCCTCCGCCGAGCCAAGACAACCTCGCCCAATCATTATCCTCTGGCCACGACATGGCCACGCGGCGAAGGGAAGGAAGGCAGGGTAGGGCTCCAGCCTTCCTTTCGTTTCCGTGGGGCCATGACATGCGCTGCGCGGCCACGGCATCCACGGCCGCAACACGAATTCGCAACAGACGGGCGCCAAGCGCCGGCCTCGGGGCGACGGGCGACAGGCGCAGTCACGGCATCCAGCACAGCCACGCAGCGACGGGAAGGAAGGCAAGGCTAGGATCCAGCCTCAGCCTTGTCGTCCCATTGCCCTCTGTGGGGCCACGGCATCCATGGTGCGGCCCCAAGGCCAAGGCATCCGCCGCCACAACCCAAACAGGGCGCTGGGCTTGGGGCGACGGGCGCAGCCACGGTATCCAGCACGGCCCGCAGCAACGGGAAGGAAGGCAAGGCTGGGCTCCATCCTCGGCAGTGTCGTCCCATTGTCCGCCGGCGCATGCACGGCATGCGCGGCCGCAACCATGGCAGCCCGAACCCTGAACATGGCGGCGACAACGACGACCCAGACGATCCAAACCCAAACCCAAGTTATGGCGACACAGATCCACCCATCAGCAACACGTACCTCTTGCCCGCCAAGCCTCCTGCCCTTGTTGCCCGCCCCCTTTGCCGTGCAGGTCAATCCGTTGGCGCCGGGTTGACGATATTTTCCTGTGGTGTTGAATAAAAAATGAACGCAGCGGTGGCGCATGCTCGCCGTTGTGCTGTCGCCTCGCTCGGTCAGCTGGCACACTGTGCGTGCAGGTGCTCTTGTGCACCGGCCACCGCACCAACAAATGACGACCGCTAAGGCTGTGGATTTGTGTGGTGGGTGGCAGGGCTAGATCAAGTTTCAGGGATCTTTTGGAATCTTTCGGACACCTCAAACAAAGTACAGAAAGGGTACACTACGGGCCGGGTACTACACAAGTACTACATAAGCGAGTACTACATGAATGGTCTTGCAAAATTCCAGATAATTCCAGCTTCAGTTGAGCGCTATGTAATGTACTGGCCAGTTAAGCGTTGCCAAGGGAATGACTTTGTAAAGGCATCAGTGTCTTGACTTGGTTGCTTTTTAAGCATGCGAACCCCTTGTGCACCCTTCGCACATTATGAAAAGAGATGAAAAGCGACCTAAACGCAAACGTGACCCCCGTCCATCGCGCGCTGCCCATGGGAAAAAGCAGAAATTCCATCTCCCCCACGACCTCATCCGCCCATCAAATCGCAAGCACTTAGGACATGAATTCTTCAAAACAAAGAGCATAAACATGTTCTACTGCTCAATCCCTACCACTCCCACACGGTCCGGTCTCAGAACTTGCTTCAGTTGCCGATAATGACCCCAGCGAACATTGAGCAACACCATCCCCCATTAAAAGCCAACGGTTATTGTTTCACTCCATTCAGGATCAGCCATAATTTTCAAGCTCAGCAATAACACAATAGCAACAAATAATGATAAGGTGAGGTTGTGCTGCTATTTCCGTCGCTGCTACCACCATCCCCATGTGTCCTTGCTCACCCATTGTTTCTGTCCGGCTCCACTACTTCCGGGTATATTATCTGGTGGTATTGGTGGTCTTTGTTGTCACATACCAGCAGACACTTTGTGGATGCTGTTGCTACTACCAAGCCCATCGAATCTTGACGAAACTTCTGACACTGGTGTCCACACAAGGTCCAACAAGGGGGAGATCATCTCAAGATGTGGAGATATGGATCCCTTAGTCAAGTCTTTAGTCCAACTGCTAACCTAATGTGGAGACTAATGAGGCCCCCTATCCGGATAACCTCAACCAGAATCAGTTCCTTAATGCAGAGCCTTGCAATAGGTGAGGCTGGGCTTTGGATGTGTTTGCAATCTGTGTATTGAATCCACAAATGGAAGGCACCTTGGGCCAGACTTCTTGCTCAATATCAAGATCCTCTCATTGGGTTGAAAGCTTTTGTTTTTTATCATAAAACTCTTCATGGTGCCCTAACAAGGTCGTTGTCTATTTGATAAATATTTCCATGGTAACATATATTTCTAACTCATTTGTGTACAAACCAGGATCCCACTGAAAGAATCACACCATTACTTTCTAAATATTACAGGACGAACTCTATCTGCCCTGTTGAGAAGTGCAATACCCAAATAATTAACGACTTATCGAAGCTTAAGTATGTGTCTGGTACTGCCAACGTACAGAAGGCGTTGCGCAAAGGAACACGCGCACAAGCCTTGCCACGTCAGCACTGTATCAGCATGTGCAGCGTAGATCGATACACAACTACAGTAAAACACAGCAGCAGTATGCGACCACAGAGTTTTGCAGCGTCCATCCGATTTACATCCAATCTATTCTCTCTTCATTCTCAACCTAAAAGTAAACGCTAACAGTTTCTCTGGAATGAATCAATCTAGAGGATACAATCTTGCTTCAATCGGTGACAGAAATGTCAAAGGACTGGAACAGAAATGAGAGATGTTGATGGTAAACATTTTTAGTTGGTCAATACTAGCAGTCGAATTGGAAGCTCGTTGGGTTTAGGCTGTTTGGAGGTTAAGAAAAGATCAATAGTCTGTAGTTATGTTACAAAGTGGCGTGATTGATAAATTCGACCTTCTCCAAGGGAGCGCTCTGTTTGTACACCTCCCACGAAGCTCGAGCACTGGAGAACAGAGCTACGGACAAAAACCGGAGCCAAAAAAGTGATTCAAAACCGAAAAACAGCGATGAGTCAAAAAACCAGCGATCGTGATTCAAAATACCGGCGATCGCGCCGAGGTATTAAACTTGATGCCAATAGTTCAACTTGTCGCTGTTCTTGCCGAACATCTATTTTGCGATCATATTCAGTATTATCAAATTTCGGAAGTTCGTGAAACTATCGCTAAATTGAATCAAAATTTGACTCGACTCGAATTTGACTCGACTCGATTTTTTGACTCGACTCGATCTTGACAACCCTA
>JALLPA010000591.1:0-20983 GCA_036939895.1 Thalassiosira exigua
TCCGTCGCCCTCCTTCGCTGCATCCTTCCCCGAGGACGGGTCCCAAGGGACCTCGTAGTCACGCTGGATCAGATCGCCACCTTTGAGAGTGGGAGATGATCCACTTGTCCGAGAAACGACTGGAGTGCCTCGGCTCGTTGCCGTCCTTTGTTGTCGTGGTCGTTGTCAGCTTCCACTCTCCGTCGCCCTTGTTTGTACCGTCGCCGTCCACGTCGTTGTCGTCGTCACAGCCAACAGAGGGCTCCCACGAGATAAGCCTTGGCCTCGGGAGTCGGAGACCTGCCGTTGACGGGATGGAACTGCACGTCAAAGCGCTAGTGTGTTGAGGGGTCGTACCGCCGCGGGCGCAGGTCGGAGGCGTCGAGGTATCGGAGCAACAGGGACAGCCGGCCCCCGCTCCTGCTCCTGCCGTTGCCCCTGCCTCTGGCAACGGTGCCGGAGTCTGCCGCGCTCGCGGTGCGACGCCGGAGGCACCAAGTGTCAACGTTGCCCGGACGACTGGCGGCGCCAGATGGGAGGAAGGGACGGCCCCGGCCGCGGCGGAGGGTGGCCATCGTGGAGACGAGCCTCGGGTGGGGCACGGCCGAGAGCATTGTCATTGTCATCGGCAATCGGCATTGGCAACGAAACCCGGAACAGCCCAAGCAATGAGTGTTTGGCATGGGAATCAAATGACATTAAGTTGGCCCTGCCTGCATTTTTGCCTGCCACATTTTTCAGTCTTGAAAAGTCCCAAATTTCCCCAAAATGACGCCAAAAAGGCCAAATTTAAGTCCTAAATGCCCCCCCCCAAATGGCACATTGAAGGGCAAACTGTGCTGCCAAACCCACGCTGGAACAGATACGCTATGTATTGTATGTACCATACAAAATGCAAACCTGATGTGATCCGAACACTGATATGTAAGCAATCAATCATAGTGGGCAAAGTTCATGTCCGCTCATTTTAGGCATAATAAAGACCCCAATAAAACCTAAACCTAAATATACCAATTCAGCCCAAAGAGGAGCCTCATATCCAACTATCGAATAAAAATTTCATCTATTGTATCAATTTGGCAAATTAAAGCGCTCGCTTTGAGTACACAGCGCAGCCTCTACAATATCCTCCGTTCGCCCACTTCTGCTTCCGCTCTACTTCACACTCTCACCTCTCACACGAACCTCTTCTTCTTCTTCTTCACACTTGCCATCACCCATCACCACCACCGTAATGTGCGTGCACTGATCAGGACGCCTGCACGAGCCCCGGCAGCAGGGACACTTCTCACTGCTCAGCTTCTCCATGAGCCTTCCTTCGTCACGAGTTGCAATACATCAGGAAACCAATTTCATACCTCATTCACGAAATTATTCTGATTTAGCGGTAAAAACGTTCCCGGAGTATGTTTTTTTCTTCGGCCAGCGTATTTTTTCTTCGGCCAGCGCATTTTTTCTTCTGCCGGCGCATGTGTACATACACCGATCGCGTATTTTTGTGAAATGTATGTGTGCAAACGTAAATGTCGAAAATTTCACTCAGCGCGAATTACAAGCAATTTTTTTACATTCCCCAATTGCGGTTTTCTCTCCGACTAGGTCTGTTGAGACGCATTGAAAAGGTGATTCCTATTATTATGGACTCCCAACACCGCTCAGTGTTGATCGTGCCGTTACTTTTTGGTTTCTCTTTTTAAAGTTAAAAGAGAAGTCAGGGTATCCTACGACACCGCTACGATGGAAATAGTAAAAATTTTGGAACGCAACAGCGTATCGCCCCGCCCCACGCCCGGCGCATTGTTGCCGTTGCTCCGTCCTCCTCATTTTTCATTTTGCCACCCGCGGCGCCGGCTCGACCGTAGCCCTCCATGATGGCAGCGCCCGTCGCCCTCCATGACGGCAAGCTCGGCCGGCTCTCCCACGGCCGCCGCCGGTTTGGCCGTCACCCTCCGCGATCGACCGTAGCCCTCCATGATGGCAGCGCCCGTCGCGCTCTCCCACGGCCGCCGCCGCTCGGTCGGCTCTCCCATGGCCGCCGCCGGTTTGGCCGTCACCCTCCGAGACGGCGAGCTCGGACGTCCCTCCTGCGGCCGTCGCACAGCAAGACATTAGTCGTTTCGTTCGTACTAATTCCAGCATAACCGATTAGATTTTAAAGGTTTTTTAAGGTTTTCTTTAGATGGGAGTCCATCGGTCTAACACAATGACTTTGTGTTTCTCTGCCATGCCGTCGCCTTCAGTTTGCCCGCCATGTTGTACCATTGCCCTCCTACCATACCTAACCTGGCTACCTTACAGATGATGACGGAAAAATCAAGGGTGTAGTATGGTGCAGTGCATCGAACAACGGACAACGATGAGGTTGGGGGGAGCTTCATTGAGATACCTATCGTAGCTATGCGGCGAGCCTTTTTCCTCCTTCAAATTCAAAAGATTTGGGGTCCGTACATCTTCATATTCGTTTAAAGGTATCTCGTGGCATGCAATTTTGTCTTTGTTGCACTCATATTTTCCACTATCTCATGTGTGACTATGTTTAAATGTAATGTTCGAATGATTGAAAGCAGGATGTGGCTGGAACGTACACTGTCAAAGCTAAGGTACATGTGATGCCAAGACAGCAACGACAAATCAAGCTCAGTGATATGAGTTCAAGGGATGTGATAAATGATTACAATAAGATAGTGTGTCTGTCCTGATGGTCTTCTGATGGATTTGTGGGGAGATAACAGGGTCTCAATCAAACCATTTGTATCTGTCTGGATTCTTTTTTGCCAAGGGCGTGCGATGGCACTCTGAGCTGATGATCTTGAGAAAATATGGATTTCACAAAGAATGTGTTCACTAGAGTTGGCAGAACTAGAGACATCACATGACGGACGACAATGAAATGTCTGTGTGCTACTATACTTTCATTTTTGCTACATTCATAGTTATCGTCATTAATTTTACTGGGAATATTTCTACGTAAGCCTGAGAGTTTCGGGTGGGGGGAACGTGGTTTATTTTTAAGCGGATAAAATCGCCAACCGGACAGGTGGTCGGCCAAAACAAAAATTCCGAGGAAGTGACGAGACTTTGTTTTTTTTACACAAAATCGTCAATCTTGCATGACGTGTTCAAAGCAGTCTCCACGCCTGCCCCGCCGTCGCTCCTCCGCCAACCGGATCCGAGCGCACGCGCTCTGCTCTTTGCGCTGACATCTGTGTAATTATCAGTGCAGCGATTGTCTGGAACAGACAGCACCGATCACAATGTTCCATTTCCACACAGGCTCTGATTGTGCTTCGAGGGAGTTACTGTTGATAAGTGTTCACTAGTAAATACATGAGAATTCTGTTTATTTGATATTTATTCCTTACGAAAACCTCAACGTTGTCTCTTTCTCGGAACAATTCAATCAATAAAAATAGGCCAAAATAGGCCAAGAAACGGCATACAGGAGCAAAGTTATGCGCCGCGTGTTGTGTTGTTTGTGTTTTGTGGAAGCCATCGGGTAATTTTACCGTACAATGGATATAGAGAGACTGTGCATACGAGTTTTCAACAATGCCACAGTGAACCACGTTTGCCAATCTGCAGACCCCCACCTCAATAACAGTGACCACCATCTTCAACATAGGATTGGCAAAGAAGGCACTGAGTCAATTAATGTCATGTTGCCGAAATCGTCAAATGCTGTGTGGAGGGTGTTCTTCGTCAATGTAAAAGGCAGGGAAAAATCAAGCACGGTTTTTACAAAACTCGGGCTTACTTGTCTACTACAGGGTTTGTAGCATGGGAATATTTGTGGGTGGGGGGTCAAAGCTCAATAAAATTATTTGTGATATATCAAAATGGTGTCTTGTGTGCCCTGTTATCATTTTGTCATTGCTACAGCTACAAAGTAGCCATATTATGCACTGCCAAGTTCGGAGACCTTTTTTCCTCACTGACCAAATCAGGACATTTTTTAATATTTTTATACTGAGCGCAAAACATCGTTGTCCTCCCGTCTCCAGACTCCGTCTTGTTTGTTGTATTGTGCCAGACTTAGTCAAGGGGTGTGGCTGTGCAACAACTGGGATGGGGGTGGGAAATAGATATTAGGGGCACTGATCGAGAATTGGGCCCTTACTTACCTGAAACCTTGACCTTTCAATCCAAAACCAAATATGTGGAGTGACGGTTAGGAACCTGTTGGCTTCTGCGTTGACTCCTTTTCAACCTTGATGTATCTTAAGTACTGCTGTTCGGGAGTCCGTGCCAGTCGGTGAAGGTTTGGCATACCCAGGGTTCCTGTACCATCAAAATCCACTATGGGTCCCTGCTGTTCTCTATCCGGAAGCCAGGATATACACACACTTTGTCAGTTGCATTCAGTAATTCAGTTGCTATATACCCTGGGCGCCTGCACCTTCAAAGGCGGGATGTTGTGCAACTTGCTGTTGTATTTAAGCAGGACATTTCCTACCTGAAGAATCTTCGGGCATGCCTACCTCTGAGCAGTACATATCCTGTATGTTGCTACAAGGGTGCGATTTGCATCTGCGACGAGCACAAGTATTATAGCAGGCTCCTTGGAGACAAGTTTGTACCACATACAAAGGCAGGCCACTTCGATGAGGTCTCCGCAAATGTCACAATTGCCTGGCCTCTCTTTGATCGGTGTTGTTCTTTAGCAGGAACCGCATGGGTCTCTGAGCATAAATTGCAAATATGAGGGAACGTTGTGTATAGCCAGCGTTATTGTTGGGCCTTGCCACACCGTGGTAAAGCAGTGGATTGAGAGGTCCAAACAATTTTTGGGCTCCACAGTTTGTCCTGTGAAGGGCAGTCATCGCTTGAGTATCAATGGTCCGGGCTTGCACCATCACCCCAAAAAGGGATCACCGCCTGTGGCAAGGGCCTGATCGCTTAGGAGCCATCAACAACCCCTCAAAAGGGTGGACGAGGCCCATGGCATGTGTGGTCTGGGCGAGCCTCAATAGCATGTCCTTCATGGGACCCGAAGCAGTCCCCTTGTGACCTATTGAGGAATTCCTGGGGGGCAGGGTCGTCATATATGCAGACATTTCGTGGGATAGGCCATGCAGGAGGTGGTTGTGGATAAACCCAGGTTTCTGTTTTGCCAAACCCCATTATATTGTGGGCCACATCCCACCTCCCACATGATGTCCTGACGACGCCAAGACACAGATGCACAGAAGCTGTGATGGTTTGCAACGAACCTATTTCTTGGTACTTACAGACACCATGTTTGATGATCAAATTCATCCAAACTGTCCTCGAAGAGAAAGAATCTCATTGATACTAAATCCCTCCAGCATTACAAAACAATCGGTCGCAGGCTCATCACATTTCACTGCAACAACTTTACCCTCTTCAGCAGAGTGAGATATTGCTTCCTAAATAAATTGCAGTCACCAAAAAGGCCAGCAAGGTTGCGAGCCCAAAAATGCCGCATGTAACTGCATCTAGTCACAAACGAGATCGAAAAAATTTACTTCGCCCCCGTACTGCCCCCCAGATCCCCCGTCGCTTCCCTCCATCGAGAAGGCCTTGGGATCGTGTCTCAACATGACGTCCCCCGACAGCGCGGCGTTGGTCCCCTCGAACGTCGCCCTCTCCCTCCACGTCCCCTCCTCGTACGAGAACAGATGGCTCCTCCCGGCCCCGCGGTCTCCCACCATCACCGAGCTCCCGTCGCCCGACAGGCTGTTCCCGAAGGTCCCGCCGGGCTCGACCCCGGCCGACGGAACGAGCTCGGCCATCTTGACGTAGCCTGCCCCTCCTGCGTCGCCGTCCGCGCCGTCGGCCCGGCGCTCGAAGACGTACACGACGTTGTTCCCCGGGAGACCGACGAGGAGGAAGTCGTCCAGGAAGACGAGGTCCCGGTGGTGCGAGCCCACCTGTTCTTTCTCGGGGGCGAAGAGGCGATTGACCTCGACGTAGGTGCCGTTCGCCTCCCTTCGGTAGACGTAGACGACGCCGCGGTTGGGGTCGTAGAAATCGGTGGACCCGGTGTACGAGTCGTACGGTGCCTGATGTTCATGTGGGACGTGAATCACACAGTGGTGGATGCAAACGGTCGAGCATTCGCACCCACCTTCACTGCCAAATAGTCATCGGCGATGGCCACCGCGTAGCCATAGTTCCCGTGGAGGCCGTCCGACTGGGTCCGTCGCGAGTCCGGGGGCGCCAATCGTTGCACCTGCGTCCACGTCCCGTCGTCGCCCTTGGCGTAGACGTGGACGCTGCCCCGGCTGTCCCTGTCATGCCAAGCCCTGCCAACAGAACACAGAGTGAGTGATACCGTGTAATGACAGTACACGAACAACGAGAGTTCTGGAACATTTGAACCCAACGGCACAACCACCTCTGAACAAACTGCCATCTTGAAGCCCAGCGGAAAACAGAACTCTGAAAAGGAGACAGTGCCTCAAACGGATCCACGCATGGCATAGTGCACAAAAGCTCTGGCTCTGGAGCGAATCAGGACATAGATCATCTCCCGCCAACGTTGTTGATATTGCCAGCTGAACTAATGCCGTCATGCTCTCGACCAGCAATATCGTCAACCTTCGCACAAGGGACTGCCGGCAGTCCACATTGACAACAATCGTTCAGTCTCTCCCCCCATACCATGTTGAGACGGATCCTGAATATGACGGACCCAGGGATCTATCTACCATTCCAATGAGCTGTGCTCAAGGCCATTCTACTCTCCAGAGATACATGACAGAGGCAGACATTCTTGCCACGGCATCCAGCATGCAGTCGTGGGAGCGATTGCCCTCTGTCTCCAAGCCAGCCGTTCCGAAAGTCTGAAGTCACGGCATCAGGCTGAGGCCTGGCCCAGTCCTACCCTTCAAGTCTTTTCCTGGGTCTTTTTTGGAAGATCAAAACAGCCCTCAACAGTACCTATCTTCTCGTTCGGAGGCGACGGCAAGCACGGCGCTCGGTCTCGCAACACCCCGCCGCCACGGCGGGCAAACCTCAATCAACGCGAATCCAGGTCATTCGCGGGGCGATTGCGTCCGCGAGAGGAAATGGATGGATTCCCCATATGCCCCGGCCCCAAATCGCCGGTACCCGGCTCGAGCGCTCGATCGCACTTCTTGTCGACCGTCCCTCCTCGCGGGGACCGTCGCGAACCGCGAACGTCCAGACCGTCGCTCGACCCCCGTCGCAGCCCCGCTCGGCGAAGGCGGGACGCAGATCTTCGAACTCACCCCACGGCGATCCGACATCCGCAATCTGTCGGAGGAAAGACGTTCGAAGCGCGAAGAGGTTAGCATCGAATATCGGACCGCGGACCCCAGTCGACACCGGCGGCTCCCCGAAGTCTCACCCGCCACGTCGACCGAGTTCCCGAAGGACGCCGAGTCGTCCGCCCCCTCGGGCGCCAAGGTCGCCGTCTCCTCCCACGCCCCGCCCTCCCCGTTCTTCTCCCACACCCGCGCCTCGCCCGTGCCCGTCCAGTACCACCCCACGATCCCCGGCTCCTCCCTCCCGTCCTTCCCCGGGGCGCCGATCGCGAGGGTGCCGCCGTCCAATCCCACCCCCCACCCGAGCTGATCCGGCCCTTCGGTCTGGATCGCCTTCGCCACCTCCCAGCTGTCCCCCAAGGCTCCCAGGTCCCGCCTTTCGAGGAGCCACACGCCTCCCTCGCGGCCGTCGGAGTCGTACGCGACGATCGCCGCGGTCGAGCCGGAGAACGCGGAGGCTCCTCCGGACAGTTTCTTCTCCGTCCTCACCGATTCGGTCCCCACGACTATTTCCGTGCCGTTCGCCAACAGGTCGGTGACGTTCGCCGTCATATTTCCGTAGGGAGGGGATCGGACGTCCACGACCTGCGACTCCGCGAAGCGACAGTCCATCGAAGCCGCGAGGGGAGCGAGGACGACGGGAGGAGGAGTCGCGATCGACTCTTCGACCCACGGGACGATTCCGCCGGGGACGGGGACGGGGGTGGGAACGCCGAGGTCGGAGGTGCCGAAGGAGACGGACTCCTCTCCCTCCTCCTCTTCTTCGGCTCCCTGCCCTCCGGCGACGTCGGGGGCAGCTCCGCCCCCCTCGACGGCTTCCCCCCCGTCGGAGGTCGACGCGTCCTTCCCCTCTGCCCCCCCTCCTCCTTCCCCTCCGTCCTGGTTCTTATTCCGGGTGAGCCCCACGCCCAAACCCACCGCGAGGCCCGCCGCCACGAGGAACGCCAACCCGAGGCCGAGGCCGAGGCACAGCTTCTTCTTGCTCACGGCCTTCCCTCCCCCGCTGCCACCACCATCCGCCGCCGCGTCGTCGCCATTGCCCTCCGAGTCGCCCCCGCCCCCCAGCGAGTCGGAGTTCGCCAAGCCTCCTCCCCCCGAGCCGGCGGCGGCGTCGTCGTCGTCGTCGTCGCCTCCGCCCTCCCCGTCCCCGTAGTCGACGGTGGCGTCCGGCAAGGCGGCCGCCGGGGTCTCCTCGTCGGAGGAGGAGGCCATGGTCGTCGCCGGTCGCTCGATCGAAAAAAAAAATGACAACAGCAGCAACACCGCGTCGCGCGCGATCCATAGAATCGAGCGAGACTCGAGACCGCGTTGAAAAAGTTGGAAAATTGAGGTACTCACGTCGGAACTCATACATTCACATTGCCACGAGCTAAATAATATCCGTTGGCGGGCGCGTTCTTCCGAGCTTCGTCAGGGAGTAAATTCGAGCAAGTTTGCGAGATGATAAATCCTGTCCTCCCTTCCACCGACCACCGTCCCACCCCCCAGTAGTATTTTTGCATATCGTTGCACAATAATATCAGCCCTGCCTCTTACCATAGCCGAGGTTCCCAGGGTCTAATCCTCTTTTGTAGTAATATCTGTATTTATCCAAAGCGTCGAGCTGTCGCGACTCTGCAACAACGGAAATCTCTGCCGGTCGATGCGTGAGATCCGGGAAGCGCACTGATGCACATCGGAAGAAAGGCACGCTAACACGGGGCAGCATCGACGAGCTCTTGGAGGCAGCAGCCGAGCAGTTGCGCATTTTTGGCGTACGTCTCATTCGAGCGGATGAGGTGCAAAAGGTGCAGCTGATTCGTTCGGTATGATGGTGGGCACTGCGGATTGACCTTTCCACGACCCTCACCGGCCACCAAAAAAAGTCCCCAAATCAAAATCGCTGCCATCCGCCCCAACGCTCCACACTCACACCCACACCTCACACCTACCAGTGACCGACTAGGACAATGGTAAAGTCGGATGCCAAAGTCCGGCCTCCAAGAAGCTGGTCCTCGACAGCAATGGGGCCAGTTGCTTAACTGAACCGGCTTCGGCAAGGAGGGAGGGAGTTGGACCGGGGCATCGCCGTGACAAGGCCGCGCCCCCTTGCTTATGATTAAGACAATGGCATCTGCCTCGTGGGATCATTTCTTCCAGTTCTCGTCCACGATTCGTGGCCAGCCCGAATGCAATCAATCGACGGGGCACATGCCAGAACTTGGTCTAGGTTATCGGACAGGGTCCTATGTCGCGAGAGGCACCGTTGCTCTATTGGATGCGACGGCGCACGATGATGCACTCCATGAGTATGCCTCGTCTGTGAATGCAACAGAGCCTCCATGCCGTCCTCCTCCTCCCACCGACATGGATCAAGGGTGGTGGTGACATGGTGATTCGAACTGGATGTGTAGGTTTCCAGACGGCGACGGCGAAGAGGGAAGCAGCCGCCTTCCTCCTCGTCCTCCTCCTCCCCCTCTGAGTGGCGTGGCCGACGATGCCAACTCCGGGCTGGCGGCTCGTCGCAGCGGTGGAAGGAGCCTCTCAATTCTCATCTGGATTGCTTCCATTGCCAGAGCACAGAGGGAGATATTGTTGGTGACGGTGATTGATGAGGGCCCATTGCTGCTGCCACCATCGTCCCTCGCCTTCCACCGTATGGGAGTAGGAGCAGGGCTCCTCTCAAAAGCCTCATCCAAGAGGAGGAAAACGAGGAGGTTGCTCCATGACTGAAAGGTGGACACGAGTATCTGTGCCGGTGGCAGAGGGAGGTTGATGCGACGCCGGCATGCTAAGGGAACCCCTCGTAGGTTTAGGCCGACGGGGAGAGAGGTTGTCGGCGCTCATCGAGGGTCCGCTGCCGCTGCCACTGTCTTCCCTCACCTTCCACCACACGGGAGAATGTCCAGGGCTCGTCTCAAAAGCCTCTTTCTCCAAAAGGGCAAAAAGCAAGGATATTATATTATGAGTAAAAGGTAGACACCACAGGGGGGGGGGCTTGTTAGGGCCAAGTGCCAGGCAGGTCATGCCGAGGAGGAACCAGCGTAAGCAGCGATGAGAGGTAATAGGTACGGTAGCAACGTCGGAAGTCGAAAGAGGAGGGAGGTCATTCTGGGACATCAAAGCTGTTCTAGCTCGGCCAGCGTTCAGCGTGGGTGATGTGCCCCGTCGTTCATCCCTCACCATCCGTTGTCCCAGCTAGCTCAGCCCTCACCATGGCGTCACGCGGCGTTCGTTGATGATGCATCATGAGCACGAGCTTGGCGGCAAGCCCAAGCAGGAGGCGTGTCACAGGGTGGTCGACATTTTCTCTCGTGGGAAGATATTGCTGGGGGGTTCTCTATAGGCCGAACGCGGCAAAGGCAAGCTCTGACATGCAATCGAAGCCCTGCTTGAGCATGCTAGCATTGTGATTTGCAACAAGGGTGAAGTAACACTTATACATGATGGGCGTAAGATTATTAGCATCAAGCGCTGCATCAATTTCATGGCTAACCGCCGTCTAACTTGCAAATTGGTTTGTTCAGATTCACATAGTAAAATATGAAACACACTTAGTTGTAAAACTACACGAGTGCAATATGAGCGACCGGAAACAGCAAATGTTCCAAAAAGCCACGTGCGCACCCAGTTTGTTATACAATACAATTGTTTTGGAGCCGCCGAAAGAAACACTGGAGAGCTCATTACGCATTTCCCATATATGATCATTCGTCCTAGTATTTGCAATCTAATCATAGGATCTTTGCAAATCTCCCTGCACCTTCCGATGAGAATTCAGGCCTAGCATGTATCTCCTCCTACCTCCTCTCTCCGTGCAAGCAGCAAAGAGTTGTCGTACATGTATCCCTGCCCTCCTCAGAACTCGCATGCAATTCTGACATCCCTCTCCATTGATCTGGTCGCATCAGATATTACGTGCTACATCCAATGCCGGCCATCATGGCCATGGGGCATATCATATTTTCCTTTTGTTTGACTTAAAACCTCCCCTGTTCCGATGCCCTGACTTTTGTCTCGAATATACCCTTCTCGTTTCATGGCTCATTGCCTTCTTGGTCGTCCTTCTCTTTGGCAGACCCACCCCTCTCGGTGATTGCCACCATCGTGGCCCTGTTGCCCATCACACGTAGAACAGGAATGACTATCGTCCTAGAACTTGCCCCACACATTTGGGTCAGTGGTCTGTATATGGCATCATCACGATGTGGCCTGCTGGTTGTCCTCCCCCGGGCTATAGGTCAAGGACCCCTCGTACTAAGCTAGAGGGTGGCATCCGGCGAGAAGAGCTTCGTCGTATTGTTCTCCCAGTAGGAATACGACACCTTGGATTTTTAATCCACAGCAGCCACGGCGCCTCCATTCCCCCTCTCTGTCGGCAACAAAGACTCCCTGTTGATGTCGAAGAAGGGCACTGGCTCGCTGAATGCTGTTGATGAAGATGATGCCCCAGAGGTGCCAGACGCTGAAGGTTTCGTGCCGCTGCCGGCGACGAATTTGAAGCCAGCAGATGCACCCTTGCCACCAAAGGCAGTCAGACAATATCGAGCTCCTATGTTCTTAATTGGGCTCTCACACGGCGGAGCCATCTGCTGCATTGACGTTGACGCTCTTCTTGCCACCGATGTCACCCTTGGAAAGATAGGGAAAGGGTGACGGGCAACGGGGCCATGGAGGCCTTGGCAAATACAAATGCGACCTCCGGTCTGGCGGCTTTGACCTGAGCGTGACCGGCCTGCTCAACACCGATGTTTTGCCTTGTGAGGGGAGGAAAGAGGGAGGCAGGGCCGCAGAGACGGAGGGCAGCAGTGGCTCTCATAGTCAGTTCGAGGAGGAATGGGGGATAGGAGAGGAGGAATGTATTAGAATTTTCGATTTGGGGATTTTCCGAGGCCAAAAAAATGACGGGAAGGGGAGTTGCGGAAAGGTCAATTGGGTGAGCTGTTTGTGTGATTATGTACCATAGTGTAGACGAAGATTAGGAATAACACATTTTTACTAAAAGTTGAAATCGTTCATTTTGTGAAGATGGGAGATGGGTTTTCATCCCAGGTCAGTCACTGAAAATCACGGATCCTACGTAGTAGGAATTAGTACGCACGGTCGNGCCGTTGGATTGACGTGGCCAAAGTAATTTAGATAAGCATAGACAAAACAATAATAGATGACGTCGTTGAGCTGTTTAGCATTAATTAGAGGTTTTCCAGACAACGTTATCCTAAGTACGATCTCACTTCGTAGTTTAAAACTCCCAACACTAGTAATTTTGTTAGCAAAATCCACGCTGACTGTTGGCAATAATTTGCCACCCTGCTGAGAGGGCCACAAAACATAAAAGTAAAAAAGCTCCCTTCCGCTCCTACTCGTGGAGGTGGTGAGACTAAGACTTCTTTCGGATCCGTATTATAATTCCACCGAGAAGAGGTGGCACATCAAGTTCAAAGGGCGGCAATCGTACCAGATTTTTCATGAGATGAAGGGACGTTTTCTGTTTCTCAGTAACTAGGTAGGTATCTAGGTGGAGAACCGACCGCCACACGCCATCCACTGCACAAGACGCGACGCACGTCGTGAGAGACAACGTACAAGACCATGGCATAACACGATCCGGCGTCCATCTTTTGCTGCCGGATATGGGGGCAGATGCCATCGACCAAGGGCTCTACTGAGAGCCCGTTGTGCGGAGGTTGTGATGCATGGAAAAATGGAAACATCAGCAGGACAAGGGGCCCCCCTTTTGCATCAAAACTTGAAAGTGCAAGCACAGTCCGTTGAACTTCTTGGCCATCGGTGCGGGAGTCGTAACAACTTCAAAACTTGTGGTAATGTTTACTAACAGAGTGAGTGCTCGCTCCCAAGCCGCGATTGTTCGCTACTTTGGCAGGCGAGCGACGGATTGGTTCGACGAGTGCGAGTTAGGATGGTAACACTCTGCCCCGCCCAATGAGAGAGCGTCGAACGATATATAATACACGGGTGGAATACAAAGCAGGGGGCAGGGCCGGGGGGGGGTGGGACCCTCGAACATCGGATGCAAAGACGCGACCCTCCCCGTCCGCCTCTCTCTCTCTCTCTCTCTTAGATGGGATCCGCCACTTCCCGATTCCTCCGAAAGCCCGGGACCCGCAACCTCCCCAGGAGCCGCGCGATCCTCATCCGGAGCAGCCTCCACACCCCCGTGGTCTTGGGCCTCCCGAAGCCCCCGAACGCGCGCGAGTGGAAGTTGATCATGGCCTTCTCGTACTGGACGTTCCGGAGCACCGACGTCGCCGCCTCCCATCCCCACTTCTCCGCCTCGACGCGCGCGCGCTTTCCCATGGCGGTCCGAAAGTTCGCGTCCATCAGCTTCTCCGCGCACGCGAGGTATCCGTCGACGTCCCCTGGCTCGACGAGGAATCCCGTGTCCCGATCTCGGATGAGGTCGGGGATGCCCCCCGCCGCGCATCCCACCACGGGGACGCCGCTCGCCATGCTCTCCAACACCACGAAGCCCAAGGTCTCGGAGTCGCTGGGCATCATGAAGGCGTCGGCGCTGGCGAAGGCCGAGCTGAGCTCGTCTCCCCCCAGCTGTCCCGTGAAGACCGTGTTCGTGTCCTCGAAATATTCCTGGAGCTCTCCCTCCTGGGGACCGGTGCCCACGATGCACAGCCTCGCTCCCGGGAGCTTCTCCAACACCGGCCGTATGTCCTTGAGGCGCTTCTCGGCCCCCAGGCGTCCGACGTACACCATGAGGAAGTCGTCGGGATGGCCGTCCGTCATCCGCTCCCGCATCTCGTGGGATTGGAACTCGGGGTGGAATCGCACCGTGTCGATCCCCTTCCGCCACACGTCCACCCGCGGGATGCCGTTCGCGTCCATCTCCTCCTTCATCTGGGGACTCGTCACGAGGGTGAGGTCGGCCCTACTGTGGCAGAACCGCAGCGCGGCCCACGCCATCTCCTCGATGCCCGGGACGAATCCGAGGTAATTCCGTCCGTAGAGCGGGAGGTGGGTGTGGTACGACAGCAGGAGGGGGATGCGCATGACCCGCGCGTAGAAGAGGCCGGCGAAGAGCATGAAGCCGGGGCTCGTGACGTGGATGAGGTCCGGACGGCGGCGCTCCATCATCTTGGCCCCCTTCATCTCCGGGAGGTCGATCGTGAGGCTGATGTGGTCGTAGAGGGGGAAGACGAAGCCCTGGGTGTGCTCGATGTCGTACCCGAAGCTCTGCCGGGGCAGTTCCTCCTTGGGGGTCTTGGCGTCCACGGTGAGGATGTCGACGTGGTCCCCCGCCTCGGACAAATAGCGCAGCATCTCCTTGAAGCGGTTGGCGTAGCCGCTCACGTGGGTGAAGGGCGTGGGCTCGATGAGGAGGGCCACGTTGCGGGGCGGGGCGCGCTTCAGGGGGGGGACCTCGTCGGGGGGGGAGGCGGCCGCGGACGCGGCGGCGCGGAGGGCCGTGACCGCGACCTCGCCGGCGGCCGTCGTCCGCGGGAGCAGCGGGGAGGTCTCTCCCCCGGCGAGGACGAAGGCGGGGGGAGGGGACATGCGAGCGAAGCCCGCCGCGGGGGGGAGGGGCGACGGGGAGAACGCCCCCGAGACGGCCAAGATCGAGGCGAGGGCGGCCGTGCGGATCTTCATGGCGCAAAAAGACGGCGGTAGACCCTGGAAAATAAAATGCACGACGAGCGCCCTCTTGCCTCCCAATGACTACTCCCCTCCTCGGACTTCACAGCAGCGCTTCTTTCTGAAAAGTGCGTGGAGGCCGCCGCGCTGATCAGCGCCGATTCGTTGCCCCTGCCTTCCTCGTCCACGAACCGGACGACGATGGCGACGAAGAAGGCAACGAACGGCAATAATCTGCTTTGTTGGCTTCCTCCTGCACTGCCTTTTGCCTCTCGCTCGCTCTGTTTGGTGCGTGTTTTGTTCACACGCACGGCGACCTGGGGGCTATCGGCTGGGGGCGCGCGCGGCCGGAGGAGGAAAACAGCCGTTATTGCTTGGTTATTGTGTGATGGATTGAACTTCAACAAAGGATTTTGTACTGAGTTCCCACATAAGGCGAATACGCGCGCATCTTGTGGTGCATGCGTTCGTTTCCGGCCGGAAACGCTTTTGTGCCGGCAGTGCACAAGCGAATCTTGAAAATCTTCAGGTGATTGAGCAACAATGCCGCTGCCAGCACGCTGCCAGCCTTCTTCCCTCCCTCCTCTCTCCCCCCCCGTGGGCCCCGGACGCGGCCCGGGCATCCCTCCCCCCCACACACACATCACACCAAGCCAGCCATGGGTCATGGGAGTCAGCCTCTGCCCCTGCCATCATCATGATGAAATGAAGTACCTTCTCACCACAATGTGTCCATCTGACCCGATGCATCCTTTTATCGTTATGTTTTCAAGGTACATAGTCTTGTTTCTTCGGTATCGTACTAGAGGTGACCTCATCACAACGTGCCCTAATCACAGACAGTAGTTGGGTAAACACTGTCTTCATCACATGGAAACTAATATTTTGACATATTGTCGACTTAGATTGCAAATAAAGTGTCTCTGTCTCCGCTTCCTCCTCCTCCCGGTTTGGCCGACACCCTCTGCGACGGCGAGCTCGGCTGGCTCTCCTCCAGCCACCGCCGGTTCGGCCGTCACCCTCTGCGACGGCGAGCTCGGACGGCTCTCCTGCGGCCGCCGCAGGAGGCTCGGCCGTCGCTCTCCGCCGCGGCGAGCGCGGTCAGCTCCTCCGCGTCCGGCGCTCGCTCGAGCTCGGACGGTGCCTCCTTTGTCGGCTCGGCCGACGGCGTCCGCCCGACGTCTCCTCGTCCGCCGCGGGAGGTGAGCTAATTTTTTTGTTTATGGTTTTTATATTTTTTCTTCAGCTCAATCATATTATTTTTATCCCGACCCCCCTCTCCTTGCGCTGCCTGTCGACGAGCAGGCGGGAAGGGACAGACGAGGGAAGGACGGGTGGGCGAACGTTGCGCGGCTGGCCGGGGACCGGGGTGGGGGCGGGGGGGCGGCAGGCAAACAAGGTGAGATTTTTTTGCTACCCCCCCTCCGCCTTCGATTGCTCTCACACTCCCCCCCCTCCCAACAGCAAAAAAGGGAAGTGTCAGCCGGCTGGAAGTAAGGGACGAGGAGGGGTGTAGCGGGCGGCGGCGGCGGCCAGCCGGGGATGGAGACGAACGAGCGGGGAGAAGCAGGGGGATGGGCCGCCGCGGAAGGTAGGGTATTTTTTTTGTTTATGGTTTTTTTTTCAGCTCAGTCATATTATTTGTGTCCCACCCCCCCCTCTCGCCCAATGTATCTCGACCGCCTCTGTCGCTGTCGTCACCAGCTGTGCCATCGCCTTCAGCGACAGGCGAGCTCGGCCGGCACTCCTGCGGCCACCGCCAGTTCGGCCGTCACCCTCCGCGACGGCGAGCTCGGCCGGCTCTCCTGAGGCAGTCGCTCTCCGCGGCTGCAAGCGCAGGAGAGCTCCTCCGCGTCCGGCGCTCACTCGAGCTCGGCCGGTGCCTCCTTTGCCAGCTCGACCGTTGACGTCCGCACGATGACTTCTCGTCCGCCGCGGAATGTAAGCTTATTTTTTTTATGGTTTTTATATTTTTTCTTGAGCTCAATCATATTATTTTTATCCCCGGATGGAATTTCGCGCCTCCCTCGCCTCCGATACCTCGGCCCTTGACGAGTCGCAACGCCGCGACCCGTCCGGCTTCGTCCTCGAGGCCGATCCGGAGGAGATGGGGGTCGCCGAACCGACCCAGCCGCGAAGACGCCATGCGACGACCGCCGCGCGGCTCGCTCCAATGCGGAAGAGGTGAGTTTATTATGTTTTATTTTTTATCATGTGCAATATTTTCTAACTCCTGGTCCTGCAAACCGCTTGAAAGAGCTGGTGGCGCAGTTGGGACTGCTCCAGACGGCAGCTGATGTCGGATTACGTCGGGCGAGAGGAGGAATTGGTGAAGGTCCTGAGGGCCAAGGTGAAGGCCATGACGGTAATCTACCTGGCCGCGCTTGACGAGAGGACCCTCCTCCTCACGGCCAAGGGCGTCCGTACTCGCGACCGCGTTGGCCGAGTGGAGCCTCTTCGTCACGGCTAGATATAGCGAATAATAAACATAACTATTAATTAATTAAAGCAATTGTAACAATTGTAGCAATGGTCGAGTTTAGATGGTATCGTAGACCCTGATCGAGTGCGGCGCATACATTGGTGCCTGTTTTTTTACATACCCAAGTGGCGTGTTTTTCGCTCTCAGCGTATGCAGACTCACGCCCGTCGGCGTATGATGTTGAAACTCGTGCGTAAGGTATGTTTTGGAGATTAAGGAGTGCTTGTCGGTTTGAATCCATACGTTGATTTTCCATACCTCGAGGTATGTACGTATCGGGTTTAAGGTATGAAATTGGTTTCCTGATGCGTCGCAAGTAGTTAGCTAAAAGTAAACGTTAAAGTTATCATATGACACCGCCGAGCTACCAAGTATTAATAGACTCAGCATAGATTGTATTCCTTGCTCGGCGTCGGCAGATTCGTCTGCTAAGGTCGGCGGCTCGCACGTCTACTTATTAGCAGCAGATTTTGATAAATTTTTATGTACTAATTTTTGCATTAGGGGGATTCGGGGGGATCATAACGCCACGCAANCTGTTAAGGTCGGCGGCTCGCACGTCTACTTATTAGCAGCAGATTTTGATAAATTGTTATGTACTAATTTTTGCATTAGGGGAATTCGGGGGGATCATAACGCGACGCAAATCGCTCCGGGGAAATCATTACTGACCTAGTGTAGAAGCGATCAATGAATCGGCGCATATATGGCGCCTTTACCGCCTCTGCGACGGCCGCCGAATTGATGGGAAGCGGACGCGTCATGGTCAGTTGGTGGGGGGGGGCGATCCGTACCTAGCTAGCTATGTCTTTCTCTCCGGCCTACCTACCTATATACGGTTGAAACTCGCGCGGAGCGAAAAAAAATCCTGAAAAGACGCAAGAATCCGTGGAGAGTAAATAATTCGATTAATTCCTACCAATATACGTGCGTCTTTTGGGAGTCCGTAATAATTATGCGGCAAAAATGTCTACGTAGGAATTCAACGAGCGTGAGGACGTTTGTGTTCGCCCAAAATCAGAACCAGTCTTAAGAATAACTTTTATGATCACTTCTAAAAGATCAGATACTACTACAACACCGGGTGGGGGGGGTTGTGGAGGGGGGGGGGGTGGAGCCCCCTCCCCCCAAGTACTATTCCCCCCTCCCCCTTCGGCACTATTTCTGTTTTGTTTGAACCAAATGTATGGTATGTGTCTCCCCTTTTGTCTGCCGGAAGCCCTGAGCTTCCATCTAGTTAATTAGTTCTAAAATTTGTTGCTATTCATCAAAATTGTCACTACCAACCTAACATGTCTGAAAATATTTGACACAACCAATATAAAGACAATACAGTGTGGGTGGGGGTTGAGATCCTCCCCACATTTTCTATCCTTGACATCAACCTGCCCTGTGCCCCACCAAAGCTACTGCATCTAAATAACTGTCTTTGACAATCTCGTCAGGTTTCATAGGATGTTTCATGTGTGTGATAACTGGATCTGCTTTCTATCAGGGAGTGTGATTGCCATGAGCATCAACTTCTGTACAGAGTGACCAGGTAAGTCTAATCCCTGCTATTTTCAGATTGTACCCTAATTGTATCTCTAATTTTTGTGAAGTAATGTGTTTGGATACAAATTGCACTGATATTCCCTTTGATTTCATTGCTTTCTCTTAGCTGTTTCCAAGGGCATGAGTGTCAAACCTTACGTCCCAAACAAGCATCATCCCAATGGTTATTTTCTGGCAAACATGCACATTGTCTTGACTGCAGGAAATTATGTGAGTTGTTATGATGAACAATTCTAAAATATAGCACAAGATATTTCGAACTAAAAAACTTGATTTTATCCATTTTTAGACCCAAGATCGGGGTTACTGGGGACCAATGAACGAATAACTGCGTTGGAATTAAGTCTACTAATTACCCCAACAAAGGTGGTGGCAATGTTTCTGAAGCATTGATTTGAGGTGGTTACGTTTACACACCCTCTACCAGCCAGATGTGTCAGAGGTGGTGATAAGGACATTGAAAAAAAATCAAAATTGTTCTTCTCGGGTCTCATGTATATGCTTGCACTCCACCCGAATACTCGCTTGTGGGAAAGGTTTGAAAATGTGGAAATCCATAACAAGAGATACAGAGTTAATCTCTCATTTGATATCCACATCTGCATGATTGGTGTTAAGAGTTTACAGTATCTGTCATCAAGAGAAAATTTTAGCAAATGGTTATCAAATATGATTCTATTTGGATTATTTACATATTGAACACAAATACATTTCATCATGCTTCCCTGAATTTTACCATACCATCTTTGCTTTTGATATCTCTCTTTAGCTGAGTGTTGTGTCCCAATAGAACTGGGGAAATACATTCTACACTTTCTCAGTTTTTTTTTCAATTCAGATAATGACAGTTGGGACAAAACAAGAAAATAAGTGGGCGATGACTCTCTGACATGGCACCTAGTGAGAGGTGTGGTCATTGCTGGTCATTGATGGAAATATCAATTCCTTGATGGCATTATCCAACCCAAAGGTCTCTTTTGATTCAGCTGAACCCAACACATTAAATTAAAGTTGACATTTGCTGAAGTTTGCAGGAAATTATTTTTGGGGTGTGATCGATCATCCACAAAACGGGCTGCCACACATAATTCCGTGCATAAACCACTTAAAAAGTGACAAAGGGGATACCCATCAGTGTCGTATTGCAAATTCAAATGTTTGTCTAAAATGATATTCTCTCAGGCTTCAATTATGTTGTTCAGAAAAGCTTTGTCCATATGGCTCAAACAACACCATTTCGCTAAACAAGTGATAGACAATCTTAGAAGGTGAACAACAACAGCCATGGAGGACCTATCGCTTACATTTTTTTGCCGCATCAACTTCGCCCAAGCTTTGTGGCATAACATTGAAGCTGAGGGAAAACCGTATTTTTTATTCACAAAATGAATCAAAGTGAAAGTTAGTAAGAGTAAGAAGTGGCCATTTTTCAAAAAAAAAATCAGCTATCTTCAGTGATTACTGTCGGGAATCAAATCGTAGTTTCCAGCAAGGGAGAATTAAAAACTTTGAATTTCTACTTGTCAATCATGTTCATACACAAATATATCAATTCCCTCAATTTTTTGCTCACCAACCAGGATACAAATGATGGTAGCCGGTCGCTGGCACCACCAGTGTGCTAGATTTGTGAATTTTTACTCACAAGAAAGAGTATTCCGAAGGCACTCTGGCAAAGAGCTTTTGATTTCACGAAGCTTCTCCTCACGTCCAAAACGTTTGGAAATAACCGGATACTAATTTGATATTTTGATGAAAGGATCGCGATAGATTTCCTGAACATTTTTATTCCAAAAATGTTGGCATCATTTTTTTCGAAAGGAAGCAATTCGTGACAAATTTAAAATTGTGATGTTTTTTTTCAAAAATGACGGAAAGAGCAAACTTCGATGTTCTAGGCAAAGTTTTCGAAAACCTTGAAATTTTCGAATCGCCATAGAATTTGTACCAGTTCCTAAGTAGAAAGGCAATAGTTTTGAAAAACCCTTCTTTTGAAAATTGTGGCGAAAATAAAATATGAAGCTTTCACCAAAAAATACACGAAAACCTTCGTATTTTAAATTTCAATGAAATGGTGACATCTTGCTAAATGAATGCAGTTCTTGCTGCCGTTGGCGACAGAACGCAAAAAATC